>ADNK01001116.1:0-26391 GCA_000320545.1 Bigelowiella natans CCMP2755 | reverse complement strand
AACAACCAAAATGTGGATTAAGAGGAGGAGTCATCAAGGAGTCAATTCATTTATTCCCCGGGTTAGTCTGATCAGCGGGAATAGTCTGGATTTTCAACCGGGCCCTTCGGGCGCACCTCAATCAGTGAATCCACCCCACCAGGGTTCTTCTCAAGAAAGTAAAAATTCAGTAACATCGAAGAAGCAACTCCTTAGGATAGATCTTTCTGTGTCAAAAAAGACGAAAGTCCCACGTAAATCCAGTCCGCATCATTCCATAGGAACGGTGGATAATCATATCGCGAGCTCCCGCAATGATGTCGAGAAGAAAGTTCTGCTAAAGATGAAGGGGCTTACTTTTTGTTGTTTACACACTTTTGCCAACAATCTTTTTAGCCCCCCCCCCCCCCCCCCCCTTTCCCCCCTCGCTCTCTCTCTCTCTCTCCTCTTCCCTGTTTCTCAATGATTCCGACAGGGGAAAAATAACGACTAATTATCACAGGAAGATTGCATTTTAAATGTCGCCTTTTAAATGTGTGACACCGTATGTAATATTTTCCTCCTGCCTCCTTCTGACCTTCCTTCTTCCTCCTCCTCATCCCTACTTTTCTTCTCTTTACACAATAGGACGACGCATGCCTGGTCATGTGTTTGCTGTGAAAGTATTGTCCAAGCAGCAACTCATGATGAGCATCAAGACATTAATGTTTCCTCAGCGGAGGCGTAAGCAACCGTAGCAGTCAGTCCAGCAGCAGCAGCAGCAGCAGCAGCGGTGAACTCATCTTGTCGACAACTAGAACTATCAATCTCTCTCCATACTTTTCTTAAACAGGGCAATGTTGCTCCGAACCATTTGAAGATAGATACGTGTGCTTGTGGGCATATTTTGCGATGGGAACGTATGTAATCGGGTGTGGGATGGGGAGCAAATGAGCCATTCTGGAGAATAGCAACGAAACCTTTTTATGAAGGATCAATTCTGCCGATTGATTCTTCTGGTACAAATTGTTGTCTGCATCGGGTAAAATAAGAAACAAAGCATAGAGATGTACGCACTAGCGTCCAAACAAGTAGTTATTATTGATCAATGGTGAATGACTCGATTCTACTCTCTGGCTAGCTGGTGAGAACTGAATGCATGCGATCGGACATTATGTAGCATAGCACATGCTAGCATGTATGTCTGATGCGCGATATGCGCGCGCGTGCGTGTAACAGTGTATATACGTATCTATATCGTAGGGACGCCTGCTATGCAGCAGCCATCAGCAGCAGTTATGTCTGAGCCATTGTTATCTTGTTATTGTGTGCTGCTAGCTATTAGTCTAGTAGTGCATGCATTTCGCTTTCTCTTGCACTCTTGCAAGACTGCATGCGGCGAATGAGTAGGGATATAGGTAGCTGCAATGCTAGAATGCATGGCAGGCGCAGCAATGTGGCAAGCGTTTATTACAAATACATGCATATACACATTTTATTTAGTGCACGGCTACCCATTTGACATTGACCATGCTAGCATGATGCGTGCGTATGTAACTACTACAGCAGGGCCAGCGGTGTGACGAGCGTTCTGGGCCTTACTAGCTTATTTAGCCAGCTAGTTGGCTAGGGCAAATGGATCATGTAGCGATGCGTAAATAACACACATAGCCTATCTGATGCATGTATGTAAATAATATATAAATGTACAGCTCTATCTACATAAATATGCATGTATATACGCATGTATCTCGAGATATATGCACGACATATACATATTTACATAAATAAATAATATATATATATATATATATATATATATATATAATTATATCGGATACCCCGAACTATGTCTATTACAAACAATAATAGTACATGCTATGCTGGAGGTATTCGTGCAATTAACAGGCCGTGTTGATTGTCAAGCCACTCTCTCACAGCATACAACAAGTGCCGCTCGTGCGATGGAATACGATGATTGGTCGATAGACAACTTCCTAAGCAGAAACCAAGGGGTCGCGGCGATGCCAAACGTCCATTGTACACATACTCGTGTTTTCACATCCACATGCATGACGACAATATATGTGAAACGGTATGTGAAACGGCGATGCGTAGTGTCACGATAATTAGGCTTTGCAGGTGAACGAGGGGCGGCCAGAGGGACTGGTTTGCGCGTCCAGCTTTGTCATTTCCTAAACAGATTTCATTGTTGAAATCGTATGGACATTTAACCACCAGAACATACTAAACTTCCATACAATTTATAATACCTCTTGACTCAACTCAAAATCGAAAATCGCGATGTCATCCGCCTACAACACGGTGATAATCATGAATACTTCCAATATCGGATCACTGGTAATAATTGCGCGTGCACGTACCAAATATTGCTCGCTTGTTGATTTAGTGAGGAGTGGAATGCCTACATAAACAAAAGAGGACGATCGTTTCAGCACAACGCATGCTTTCTCCTCACATATTCTATGCCTTCTTACCGTGCTGCGCAACCCATTTGAGAGCCACTAACGTAGGAACAAAAGTAAAATCCTTAGCACAAATTGAATGGTAGGTGAGACATCGTATGAGATGAAAAACCTTGAACAGAGCTTTTGTTGTATTTTGCCCCGATTGCAGTTGTGAGGTCCCCGTGGATCTAACGAAACTCATCATTATTCTACAACCACCACCCAAATGATCATGTGCTGCGGAGGAACAAGGATGATATCATTTCTGGAACAACAACAACAACAACAACAACAGAACATACCAAATCGGGGCTCCCATTGCCCAATGGTGAATAAGCCTGCATCACCACCTGTTTGAGCAACACGGCAATGTCGGTTAATGGGTCCCCAAAAAAGATGCAGCAGCTGCCATTCATGTGGACAGAATAGATCATTATAGAAATCGGCACACAACTAACCCCAAGCTTCTTCGCGTATGAGAAAAGTCCTGATCGACGGCACAAAGATAAATTGCCAAGAAAATGAGGAGGAAAAATAGTTATTGAAAAAGAGCACTACGGGCCCCGCATGAAACAAAACTACACTTTAGATATATGCATACCTTCAGGATCGGGTCCCATCCCGATATGATATGCGACCTGGTATCATCATCATCATTACCATCATTATCATTAATCGTCAGCTGCATCTTGTAGATAGACAGTATAAGAGGGTGAAAAATAATCATGCGAGGACCTGGTTCACCATGGGGAGAATCGTTTGGGTAGCATTTAGGCACTCAAAACAAGACTGGCAGAAGTTTGAGACACCTAATATAATAAGGTGTGATGAGACTATTCATCAATATTTAAGACTACCCACATATATACATGTGTAAATATGCGTATATATTCAATCATGGAAACTCATCTGTATCACCTATTGCGCGTGCGGTCTTATTTTTGTACCTAAGAACGACAAACGATATTCAACGCACTCAAGCTTTATGGGAAACAATGATTTTCGTGAGTGTGTACTAGAAGTACATACATTTCCTCCACAGCTCTCCATTGCGCCTGCATCGCCTTGCAGTTCTGGCCTCCGCAACCTCCCTGAATGATGATGATGGAAGCAACTCCTTGTTAAATAATGTGCGCATTGATGCCAAATGTCGATCCATCCTCAAAGATACAAGACCAACACCGGTGGTGAACGTCTATGTCATGAAAACAACTATTCTCCCCCCCCCCCCCCCCCTCCCCCTTGTGATCATAATCGCGCTTCTGAATAATTAAAGTTCTACGACGTACCACCAACGGCGGGAAATGAACAAGCATGAGATCCTGTGTATGAGCACGTGTGATTAAGTGTCAGTGTCAGTACAGATGACAACTCGACTGTTTGAGAAGAATACGACACACGTACCACGTAATCGACGCCAAGCAAGGACATATCTTGTGCCAGAGCCTTGTGAGCGTCCTGGAGAGTAAAATGATGGGCGAACAGTGACTGATGTTAAAAGTAGAACTACAACAGCCACGTTGAGCTTATGACATTCATAATTTTCATACGCAAATACGAATGCAGCATCATGCATGGCAGTTTACATATATGGTGAATTCGAAATTAAAAAACCAATGTCCTTTCGAGCCCAGCCTCTCCCCAGTGCACCTATCTATATTATGATATGGTATGACCTTGTAACAAGCCCCTGGGTTGAGAGGATTGACTTTGCAGCCCGGAATCTTGGTGGTGAGGAAGTATGACGAGCGGTTGCGCCCTGGACAACAGATTATTGAGGTACAAGAATGATAGCTTTTAATCGCTGGATTTACTGTGTCACACACACTCACAACGTGTTCGCGAGAGCAGTTTCCAACCTGCAAGAGCTCTTCCGACTCCATCTTGGTTCCCATAGTCGTTCGCGGTATCGATGTGCGTGTACCTGCCGTTGTAATTGTGTGAGACAGATGTTGCGGAATCAAACGCCAGTAAGGACGCACCCAAGTTTCAGGGCACTCACGACCGAATTGTACGCTGTATCACTATCATACTGCCTGTAATATAGAACGATTATGTAAGAATATGATCAAAGTACGCTCCCTTAATAAGTGGTGTCGTCGACCAAGTTCCAGCTCCCACCATTGGCATTTCGACATTGTTGTACTGCGACAAGAAAGAGAATATATTGTGACAAGGTGCACACAAACGCTTGAAGAAGAACCACGAACATACCAGTCGAACTGTAGGATCAAGAGCTGCTGCTGAAGTGCTGATGAGGACTAGCGCGAGGAATCCCATTCTTTTTATTTGGCTGGGGAATGTGTGAGAGAATCTGTTGAAATGTAGTGGAGGGGAGGATGGTGTAGCAAGAGGAGAAAAAAGAGATGAGACATTCTAAATACGTTGTCGCAATATAAATATATCCCTCATTTTCCATTCTAATTTCCTAAGTCGGAAGATGGCCGTGGGTAACCACAGAAACCCAACACAATACAAAAAAGTACTAAAATTCGCCTATACGACAAAGAATTCTCGAGAAATCAGCGTAGAAATAAATCCACTGTATCCGAGAATTCGCAGGCAAGAAATACCCCTTAGGATATCCACCGGGAATGTCAAGTTTTATGTGTGTTGTATGTTATATGTTGTTTTGTTCTTGCAGAGAAAGAAAGTGTAGAAACAGATCAAAATTCGAAGGAATTTTGACTAAATCAGAGGTCGCATATCAACTTTTCACAGTTCCGATTAAATTCGCCCTTTCGCCTCTTCTGCCCTCTGCCCACCTTTCTCTTGCAGCCTTCGTGCTGAAGAGCTCCCTCAATGTTTGGACAGGTGGTTATACATATCCGAGTAGGAATAAGAAGGAGAGCTTGGGTCAACCTTAGTTCCCCCCCTGGAATCCAATGGAGGGAGAAAATCGAATGGGAAGGCTGGGACTAGCTAACTTGTGCTTTGGTGGTTCTCCAATGCTCTATCTACAGCTTGTCATAGGCCCTCCGGGATCGGGGAAATCAACGTTCTGTGCGGGTATGAGGGAGTTTCTGACTGGAATAAAAAGGTCTCCTTCTATTGCCCGTCTTTGCTGAAAATGTGAACGTTCCTCCTCCACCCAACACTCAGGGATGTAGCTATAATAAACCTCGATCCAGCGAACCACAACCTTCCGTAAGCGCGACCGAAACTTCCCCTTATGTAAAGCCTAGTGCTACTTTCCCACCAGCAGTCTATCCCAAGATGTCTTGTCGTGGACCGGTGTGACATAATCCCTACTAATTCGCAGATACAAGTGCGAAGTCGACATTCGAGACTTGATTATCCTGAACGAGGTTGCTTACTGACGACGAATGTTGAATGGCGCAGAGAGGATGACTGATTTGTAATTTCTCTCAGGTCATGGAAGAGCTGGAGTTGGGTCCGAACGGAGCTCTTATCTATTGCATGGAATATCTCGAGAAAAACATCGGGTAGGGGTAGCGTCCTTCGTTGCGACCACAACCTGCCTTCAAGTTACTGTCCTGCATGTTTTCAGAGAAAGAAATAGAATGTAAGAGAGGGGAGAGAGAGAGAGAGAGAGAGAGAGAGAGAGAGAGAGAGAGAGATTACACGCTCTCTCGCTGAAGCCTATCATCCATGAAGGCGCATCTCGTTTTTCTCAATGAGTTTCTTTTTGTTGTTGTTGTTCTTCTTCTTCTTCTTCTTCTTCTTCTTCTTCTTTTTCTTCTTCTTGTTCTTCTTGTGTGAACCACATTTTCATTGATCTGGTCTTCTTCTTAGCTGGTTGAAGAAGGCTATTGATAAACTGGAAGGAAAGTATCTGATATTCGACTTTCCCGGGCAGGTAGGTTCCAAAAAGGCCCTCCTCCTTTTGTTGTTACACTCGAAATATTGAACATCATCACGCACGTTCGCATTCATGCACGCACATTCAGGTGGAGTTGTTTACGCAACATAGAGCATGCAAGAAGTTGGCGTACGTCATGACTCACGACTGGTTACTCGATCACTGCTATTTCATCCCACGAAAGAATTTGTTCGATGTGTTCCGAACCAACCAAAAAAATCAAATCTCTTTGAAGCTCGATATTTTGCCGTTGCATTTCTTTCGATGACCACCATTTACGATCCTATGTGTGTATATATATATATATATATATATATATGTATACACGATATGATTTTCGACACAGGAATTATAGGCTTTGTGCTGTGCATCTGGTGGATGCTCACCACTGTACTGATCCGAACAAGTGAGTACGCACCGTCTTGTGTGTGTGTGTGTGTGTGTGTGTGTGTGTGTATGTGTGAACGTGAATATAAACAGAGCCGCACTATTGCTACAATTCTATCAATATCTACAGCCACTACTCTTTTACAAAGAACCGATAATACAATAAATAGGTATATATCTGTGGTACTGATATCTCTGACAACGATGCTGCATCTCGAGACACCGCACGTTAATTTTCTTTCGAAATGTGACCTCATCGAGCAATATGGCCGGCTTAAATTCGGTCTGAAAAGGGGGAACTGACAACCCCCGCTCTCCCTCCCTGCCTCCCTCGTCTCCTCCTCCCCACACTACTTTAATAAAAAATGGGTTCTCAATGTTAAGTCGTGAAACATCCGAACGAAACCGATTTTCTGATAACTTTGTGTCCTGAGGCAATATCACAAGCATCGGTGTGATTGAAATAACACGTGTCATCATTATCAATATCATCACCTTCATTGTTCTTCTTCTTCATCACCACCATTATTAGGCCTGCAGTTCTACACTGACGTAGTGGATATGAAGTCATACATACAGCGTATTATGTTATCAATCCTGCATACACATATAACTTCTCTTACGTATTGATTGGTGATGATGAACTGTCCTTCTTAAATTTTTGACGATTCCTACGCAGAGAAAGTTATTTCACTCTCCAACCACCCAATTGATTCTCCTTGTATTTTTATCGTCAGGCATCTAATACCGTTTCTAAGTGACGAAAAGGATCCGTTTTCGAAGTGCGGATTTCACATATCTATAACATGCTTGTGGAGAATGCAGAATCTGAACATATGATAACACACACACTCACACTCACATACATGTATACATATAAATCAGAATAAGTTTGTGTGTGACTGTGTGTATATGTATTAATGATGAAATATTTCTTTCCTAGCGAGAATTGTTCTATTTCTCCATAATTAAAGTTGCGATAGAGAATTTATCTCCTTCCAAGGAAGGGAAAGTGCATAAAACTATATATAGCGCGCGAGCGTTAGGTAGAGAGAGAGAGAGAGAGAGAGAGAGAGAGAGAGAGAGATCATGGCAAAATGTTTATGGCTCTGCATAAATCCAACGACAGAAAGCACAAGAAACTGAGCGAAAATATAGTGGAAGTTGTGGAGGACTTCAGTTTGGTCAATTTCTCTCCTCTTAGTGTTGTTGAGAAAGAGAGCATGAAGGTCCCCACACCACTAGTAATCACGCAACAATTGCTGCACCAAGCTGGTTGATTTCCATTGCTACATTACACACACACACACAAACATATAATATATATATATATATATATATATATATTGATTATTGAATGTGGGATTATACGTTTTTGGTGTGTGGACGCGTGTTTTTCATAGAACGCCTTAAAGTTGATAGATAAAGCCAATGGATACGTCCGTATGCCTCAAGAAAGAAACGCGGTAACTTGTGCGCCCTAATGCTGCTGCTGGTGGTGGTGGTGGTGGTGGTGTTAGCGTTGGCATTTGCCAAAAGAAAAGACGATATCTTGAGAAAGACATGCCGATACTCCTTTGTAACGTTTAATTCTCCGCGAACAAAATTTCCGATCTACTCCAAAAGGCATTAAGCCATGCAGGGAGCATCCTTTGACTCACATTTAAGATTCCGCCTTGTAATTTTCGGTATGTGTGTCGTCGCCGGAATGTAGGTGCTCAACATGGTTTCGAGGGACTCCGGTATGGATGACGATACGATACAGGTAGCAGCACTAGGTGCCTTCCTTCCCAAATGCATCAAATAACAAGGGAAAATATGACAAAAGCGTTGCTGGCGGTTTCGTTTGGTGATCTTTTTAACCTTGCTTGTGTGCTAGTTTAGAGCCAAATGAGATGTATGTTTGTAGATCCCTTTTTTTGTTCAAGCCTTTGTTATTTTGATTAAGGTTGTTATTTTCCATGACCATCTTTTCTTTATCTTATAGTACTTTAGGCAAAAGTACACGCATCACTCTAAAGCTGAAGCTGACGAAAAGAAGGCGGCCGATTCCATGACAAAATAGCTTATTGCAAATCTGCTTGCTACTTACCGCTTTACGTCAAATCTAACAATGGTATATATTTGTGAATCTATCTTTTCTCAATACTACCAGACATCGAACAATACCATGTGGTAGTTGTGGCGTGCTCCATATGCGTCACATCTACGTTTGACATGCATGCTATAATGCACGTACGCGTAGCATGTGCAGCTGGCGGTGCAATTATACAATACGGTGCTGGTGGTGACTTGAGACACAGATCATTGGGACAAAGCTCTATAAACATCTAAGCGTCTAGCTAGTCATCTTTTATGGATGTGGGCATGCTGTGCTGGTTGACATGGTCTGCTAGTATACTAGTGGCGGAGACTGGTGCCACACTGTAGAGACACAAACTATCCCCACTGCTAGACTGCTAGCTAGCTA
Organism: Bigelowiella natans CCMP2755; assembly: GCA_000320545.1. NCBI lineage: Eukaryota > Cercozoa > Chlorarachniophyceae > Bigelowiella > Bigelowiella natans. Next base: position 17,285 of record ADNK01001116.1, on the reverse strand, counting down.
GACTAGTAGAGTGACATGCTAGCATGTCTCTATGATGTAGACATCCATGTCTCTACATTCGATTCATATGCCATGCTCACTCGAAGCGAATGCTGTAATGATGCCTTGGGGGACATTGGCTCACTGCGCACTCGAGCTAGACCAGACACGCATAGCTAGCATACTAGCATATAGCACAACTAGGTGTATACGATATATGTCATGTAAGCGTGAGGATTACGGCCACGGCGTACGCGCGGAGAGTATAGATTTTAGTGGATACGCGCATTATCGAACTCGATTGGTTTTTAGTAGTAAAGCACAACTTAATAGCTCTGGTTAGGTACGATCACCAATTCTTGTGAGTTGACTGACCCCTGCGATTGCAACTTTGAGACAATCACAGGTATCCATGTTCTAGTTTAGCGAAGAAGGACAGCACTTCGGCTCTCCGTAATATTTCTGTAGGATGTAAGTGGTGTTCACAAGCGTGAGTACGGTCCTCCAGAAGCGACGCCCGCTCTTTGTAGCCGAGGCTCATCACCTCTTCTAAAACCTGCGGAAGCTTCTCTGAGTCAACAAACTCAATGATGTCTCTGTACAACGATTGATCCTCTGTGTGAGCTTTCTCCGACACAACAATGATCTTACTGTTTGCGTTGCTTGCTAGCAGTACCAATCGAGGATCGATAGAGCGCTCTAACCCCGCCCCCCCCCTTTTCCGTCCAGGCGATGATGCATTACAAAACTTCACCAGGTTCAGGAAGATCCCCTTCGGGACAGGATCTCGTAGCAAGATTTCAAATTCCTTGTCACTCCAATATTCTTTTACTATGACGTCTTCGAACTCTACAAGACGTAGCTGTTTCAGCGAATCCCATCTCCTACCACACTCTGCATCGAGGGCTCTTATATATATGGGGGGATTCCTAGAAGCCCCAGTATCACCATCCTCACCCTCATGCTTTCGCATTAACCTGAGCTCGGAGCTATTAGATGATGACTCTACATTTGTTGATGATGACCAAGGAGCTGTGTTACTGCTCCCTCTACATCCGACTGGAACATACCGAACTGGTGGCAATTCGTCACCGCACTCTTTCAAAAGATCTATATTCCCTGCATCCCTATCCCATATCTCGTCGAAGAATTCCTTGCCCCAGCCATGCATTTGACAGTAGTACGGGTGGTCAATGATTTCTGTCAGGTGCAATATTGTCCGCACTCCATTGGACCTAAACTTGACCATCAAATCGTTCCGTAAATTGGTGTTTCCCATCCAAAGAACAATATCGCCTTGCTTGGCTTCCTGTGAGATAATATCGTCCCACCCAATAGAAACAGTTTTGATTCTGAGCCCTGCAAACCCATCTAAGAGCGACTGGTGAATGATCCTGCTCTTTAATCCTGTGTCACTTGCTTCGTGATAAATGTAAATAGTCATCCGAGAAATGTCCGAAATAATGAAGGGGATGAACTTTCCAGTAATATTCTTTTGTAGAGTGACACTTATTTCCATGGAAATATGTGAAGAGTTACTGCTCAAGCCCCTGCCGATAGAGATATAAAAACACGAATGTGAGGAACACTCCTGGGAACACAAAATGCTCCAAAAAGGATGAAAATTAAGAACGAAATTTAACCAAACTCTTTCAAATCACATCTGACAAGGTTAAGTTTACGATTAAGCAGTGGAAGTACATTCTCTTTGCTTCCGGTTTGGGTCCTGCGGAAGATTGTTGGATTTGAGGGTGAACAATCCATCCGACAATGTTTTCGAAGTAGCTGAATCTCTGGAAAGGGGACGGCACTCTGCCACAGCCCATATCAATCACAACCATAGCGAGGAGCACTCCCGGGAGCGCCCTGGACCAGGGTGTGTGCATGTAAGGGGAGTCCTCACTAGTTTTGAGTCATCCCATCATTCCCATTATCCAGTGTTGGATACCTGAAAGTTACTCGCAGTAGATCTGCACAAGTGTACCAACATCCCTCCATATTTGTTCGTACGACGTTCTTTTCGCTTTGTCGTAGGGGTGGGAAAACCCTGGAATCCGGAGTTAAATTACTGCTGTGATAAAAAAAAGCTGGACGAATTTTCTTTGATAAAATAATAATGTGTGAGATCGATCGATCCATGAGAGATAGATCTAGATGTGTTTTGTGAGAATCAACATTCGAAATTAGGTTTTTCCCCTTCATTTCCACTGTCTGCGTCAGCATCAGCCAAAGGTTCAGTGCACCAAGCATGCCACGCTACCGCACAAAAAGCGAACATTTTCCCCGAGATTGAGCTGTTGAATATTGTCTCGGATAGTGAGTGCGCGAAAACTTTTAAAAATATGAAAAATAAAGTGTCACCCTCAAGCTGAATTCCCGTCCCTCATCCCATTCATCAGGAGAAGGGCAAGGTAGACCAAGTCCTGGTTGGATAAGACGGGGGGTTGGCGAGAGATTCAACCAGAAACCATATAACCATTCTGAGCTCCATTTTTCAACTCAAACATGGCTAAATGCTTTGGGTCGTTTACAATTTATGCACTCGTTACCCTGGGCCTCTTTGCTGTCTCAGTTTGGCATGCTTTTCACACACGAAAGCAATTCTTCCCTGCAACTATCTTTCTCACCACGAATAAGATCAACGTTGTAGTGCTTAGCAATGTTGCATTTATGATGACGATATCGTTCGCGAAACTTGTAAGAAGAATCTTCCTTGGTGACATAAGTGCGCAAGAGATCACTGAAATCGAGAGGAAAGGCAAGATTGCTGTAACGGAGACGTGTTTGGCACTTACCACATTCCGCGAGGAGATTAATATTCGAATGGTGGTATTATTCACGTTGCTACTATTTGTAAAGATATTCCACTGGCTCACACAAATGCGTGTTGAGAACGTTGCGGTCCAACGAATGAGTTATGGTACGCACATCCGGCTGAGTTTCCTTACACTGCTCCTTACGATCTTGGACCTGGCCTTTGTGTCCTCCTTGACATTAATGATGATCAAACAGAAGGGTCCCTCTGTTCTGCTACTCTTTGCTTTCGAATTTATGATCCTTTCTGTGGTTATAGTCATCACAGCTGCAAAATATCTCCTCTTTGTGCACTCGCGCGCAGGCAGCTCTGCGGAGGGAGGGGAAGCACCTGTGAAATGCTGCCATAAACACGTATGGATGTTTTACCTGGATTTTTGTGCTGATTTGCTCCGGCTGTTCCTCTTGCTCACCTTCTTTATGATCATCTGCTCTTACTACGGGCTCCCTATTCACTTGATTCGGGAAATTTGGGTAATACTTAAAATGGCACTCGAGTTCAGTTTGTAGTGCGGGTTTGAGTTTACTAATTCCACCTTTGATTTAGGTCACCTTCTACGGTCTTCGGGACCGAATACTGAAATATATTCAATACAGACGCCTCCTCCGTGTTCTTGATCACTTTCCCCGAGCGACGGAAGCGGAACTACTAGACACTCGGTGCACGATATGCTTAGAGTCGATGGATGAAGGAATCAAACTGCCCTGCTCACACGTGTTCCATAAACACTGTCTCTACACTTGGCTATTCAACTCAAACCGGTGTCCGAATTGCCTCCGAGAGATTCCTACATCTCTCCCTCTTCAGAATGGAGCTGCTGCTGCCGCTGCTGCTGCACAAGAGCCCGTTCCCGCTGCTGCCAATATTCCCAACCATCAAGGCCAGCAGGCTCAAGTTGCAGGACATTCACCGGTGCCTGAGACGAGTGCGGCCTCTGGTCCTGGCTCTGATGGTGAGCATGTTGACTTGAAGGGTGATTCCAAGATTAACCGCTCCGGAACGACGACGACTCAGCGTGTACCAGGTTCATCTGCTGCTTCGTTGCCGTATCATCGAGTGTATGCTACTCCACCACCAGGGCCCTATTACTCCCACCACTTTGCTTTCCCCCTCAATGTGGGAGGCAGTGCTTTCCAAGGATCTCCTGCGGGCACGGAGACCATGATGCGTGTGAGTCAGCGGCAAACACTGATGCTACAGCAACACGTGGATTTCCTACAGACTCAATTGGTACTACTTCACTCTAGGCTGTAATCACATTTTTTTAAAAAACTCATATGACAGCGATGAACTCGAGAAAGAGAGAAATATTTCCGCTAACGAATGAGTGTATCTTTGTGTGTTACAAGGCATCCACCCTCGGGATGCTTCAGCAGCAACTTTCCTTGCAAGCGCAACTCATGAAAGAACAATCGACTCAAGAGGTAGCAATCAGTATCACACCGAAACATTAACACCCCTCACTTTCTTGGTGATTCAGATGGCTACCAGAGCATCACCGAAGACGTCGAAAGTAAAAGAAGAGTCGAAAGAATCCTCACACTCGCCAGAAAAGAAGACTGGGACAGCCTCGGAGACGTCATTCAAAAATGGTTCAAGAGACGAGGAGAAAGCTGGCTCTGGCAGGGACGAGGCAAAAGGAATGACGGCGGGGAAAATGTTTGGGAATTCATCAACCGATGAAAGCGCTGCATCAAAACAAGGGAGTGATTCGGTAAAGTCAGATACCTTAGCTCAAACCCCTTCAGAAATGGCAAAACTACCACGTCCACGGATCTCACGTGAAACTTCTACACCTTACGAAGCTCTCCAGGCAAGGTTACAAAAGTTCCAGACACCCCCCAAACGCAGATCTGATGGAGAATCAGGACAAGAATCTTAACACCATAGCTACTCACTAGCTGATCGCGGGCAGCGCCTGTACATATTGACCCCGCCTGAACTACTATTGCTAAGGGACCTGTGCGCGAGATTTATTGGCGATATTACACTTATACTACTCGTTTGCCATTTTGCCTAGCCATTCCAATCTTCTTGCATTGCTTGATTTTCATTCCGCCGCCGAGTTTTTCATGATATTGTGGCGAATGCATGAGCCAGTGGTCTAGCAGTGGCATGGTACGGATAACATTACTATGTCTATTACATTATCGGTAGTCCACGTACATACTATGTGTAAGACTGACTATGCATATGCTACGCAATAATAGGCACAATGTACATGTGTGTATCCAAAAACACCTTTTATATATAATTATGCGCATCATGTATAATGCACCCATGCGGCGCATGCGCCTGCTAGCCTGCGATACAATGCTAGCCTGCGATACAATGCTAGCATGCGATGCTAGCTAGTCAAACAATCTGCAAAGTCGGTGCCATAGCCTGCATGCCCGAAATGATCAGATCGATCCAACAATAACCTACCATACGATACTATGCGCGTCAATATCGATTTCATGCTACGTGCCGACGGCGGTGCCAGTTGCCAGTGTTATAGTTAGCTAGTATACTAGCTCGCTAGCCTCAGTTATTATCAATGTACGTAGCACAATAGCATGATGTGTGCTAGTGTGCTACGTGCTACATGCGGCCACGGATAACCGTATCGATCAGAAGCTGCCCTCGCACATTGCCGCGTGACGTACGTTACGTAGCGTAGGCGATTATTATGATAGTGAATTTTCGCAGTGATCGTCATGATCGAAAGCCATGTGTGATCACTCGAGACTGGCCAATGTGCACCATGTGTACGAGATTTCCGCTTGATTTACTCATGAAATTGAGATTGTGTACAACATGTTAGCCTTCGTTGTAGCCTACAACACATAGCCCATCGCATGCTACGTGGCTACCCGCAAGATTTGTTTGGAAAGAATGATGAAGTTTTGTAATAATAATTCAATCCATTTTTTTAGGCACATTGAAAACTATTAACTTGCTTTATTTTGCAAGATGTATTTTCGCACGAGCTTCTATTGCACTCTGAAGCTTCCCGTCTATCACCATCATCTTATCGTAATCCAAAACATCCCCCTGAGTTTCAGAACAGATCTTTATTTCTCGTATCGCAATGATTCCATGTGACATCATCACTTCTTAACGAAAAACGGTAGGTGGGTCATGAAGAAATTTTCGAGAACAGAAAATAGGAACTTTAAGGTTTCGTTGTTTACCTTGATGACAGGTTCAAACTCGCAGTGCAAGATTCCCCTTTCAGTCGCATTTTGAGGTAGAGCTATCTTTCTATCCGGTCTCAATACTCCTCCTTTGAATCCTGCTGCTCCCAGTGTTTGCTTTAGATCCTAGAAAGAGTTGGTGCAGAATCCGATTTCAGATTATCGCATTCCCAGAGCATTTAAGATATTTGTTGAGATGTAACAGTTCTAATATTTTCAATCTGATTCAACCGTTATTTCTTCCCCTGGTTGTGGAGGTGTTCCGTTATCATTTTTGAATAGTTTGAAATCAGATATCATTCCATGCTTGTCTTCGAGCTCCCTCTAAACACGTGTGCATATGTGAGTTAGGGAGAGAGAGAAGAGAGAGAGTTTTCGGCGGACTTAAATTCGTAACCATATTTTGAAATTGCACATTAAACAACCTGAACAGTTTCAAATGTATCGGTGGTCCTCATAAGGAGATCCACGTATGCAAACTTCCAATTTGAGATGAATCTTTGTGAGGAAAAAGGTCAGTTGGAAATGGATGGCAAGGTGTATCAGCTAATACATACACTGTAATCCTCACGTAGTCGCTGTGGTTTTCGACAGCCTGAAGTAAATACAATTTTGAGCTATGTGTCCATTTCAATATCTTTTAATTCCTTGTACCGAAAGCATCGATCGAAGATGTTTCATCTGGGATTCGTGAACGCTAGGAATTGGAGTTGGAGCAGCTTTCGCTGTCTTCGCCTTTTTGCCCTTCTTAGCCTTCTTTTTCTGTCCATAGCAACGGTTGCAGATATTTCATGAGACTCTTCTCGACGAATCAATTTAGTGTCCGAACAATAAACCATGTTGTGTTAAAGTTCAAAGTCAATCTAGCCGATCTCTTCTCTCTGCCCTCCCCAATGTGCAACAGAATGCAAGTCGGAAAAAGACGTACAGCCATTGTTCCTTGAAATTAGATGAACGGAATCGAGATTAAGATTGAAATGCCGTGGATTTATTGACGTTTTTTAATATAAATATTGTCGTACATAAAAAATAACATACACTTGTACCAATAGTTCACACCACCCACTTGTTTCGGGTTTTGAACAGTTACTCGGCTAAAAAACCTCCTCAATCGGTAACGTCGGTATCCGTCCGAGGACGGCAATTAGCGCCCTGACCATGGAGCGGATTTTCCTCAGCGTCCATTCGCATGTTTCTTCTTCCTCTTCTTCTTCTTCTTCTTCTTCTTCTTCTTCTTCTTCTTCTTCTTCTTCTCAAATGGGGGCTCATGTTCAACAGTTCAAAGTTCAATGTTCAAAAGAATCTCCACACCCTCGCAGACCCTCTAGCTCTGCTGGTCTAGCTGGCCTTGTTAGCCTGGCTGGTCTGAGAGTGCGCAGTCTTGTGTTCACGATTACCACTTTCACTTCCCGAAACCAAATGAAGCGGTCAAAAATTGGATGCAACTGACGACACCCCTAGCTAGCTAGACCACACAGCTAGCACAGCACAACATGGAACTTTGACGACGAGTGACACCTGAGCATCGAGGGATCGGGTACGCGCACTGGCTAACTGGTCCCAAGCTGGCAAGCGGCAGCGTCGTCACACCTCGTCATGTCAGATGGAGCGAACGGCATGCGTCTTCGTGCATGATCGAGACGAATGCCAGAATGGCTAGATGACAAGAGATCATGATGCTAGCCAAACTTGATGAATCAATGAACCAAGAATGAACCGGATGGTGGTGTAATTCTCGCGCGTGCGTTCGATTCGGCACACAACTCCGTCAAACCCGGTAGAGACGACGGGGTTTTAAATGCTGCAGCGGCGCTTCGCAGCGCGCAGTGAAGCAGCAGGCTAGCAGGCGGCTGAAGTGTTGGAGTAGTTGGTCAAGCAAGGAAAAGTCTGAAGTCATCAGAACTTGTCCGATGGCCAAACCTCAAAAAATGACTGAACCGCTGGGCCAAATCTAGCGAATGTTCATTTTTCGTGGCCCGCTCTTGAAACTTAGCAATTTTGACACTTCTGAAAGTTTCCATGTGAGCTGTGATGGATGATTATGTTGGATTTGCTCGCATTTCTGACATCTTCTTCGGAATTTTTCGTGCACGTGTGGACATTGTGCTGTGCAAGCACATGCGTCCAAGCATTCAAAATGTGGCGCAGAGAACAAACTCTAAACGCACAGTGCTGGAGCGTGCACATGTCCAATCTGAAAACAACCGGTCTAGCTAGCCACAGTGGTGTGAATTTTGCAACGCTTTCTAGCTTTGCACTTTGCTGCTACGCTCGCGCAATTATCCATATACGATTTGCAGATTCGCCTAGTTTGTCACAGTTTTGACGGAGTTCTAAAGTTGTGCACACTGCAGACATGCACGTCTAGACATGCTAGTAGACATGTCACGACTGCAACGCGAAACAAACACAATCATGCAATGCAAGCAATGTCATCACAAGTGCATGCTGTGAGCACTCTCACGTTCGCATTGCAGACATGATGCACACAGCATGTTCCATTCTCTCTTGCTAGCTAGCAAGACATAGTGATATGTGCCAGTGTGGCGCTAGACAGCTAGCATGCTTCCAGACTGTGTAACGCAACGCGTTCACAATGACAAAAATCACCATGCACCATGACGCTATCATGTACAACTATCTCGAGATCTGCACACATTGTTGATTATTAAATTGTTACTAATGACTCTACTTTCTTGCTAAGATTGGTTCTAGACGATATTAAAATTATTATATTATTACTTCCGCAGCTGAAGACTGACTCAAGATTTCTTAACTATTTAGTATACTTCTTCCATTCCCTGTACACTACTCTTCACTACCGTACAAACAACATGAATATTATCTTTACATTTATAAGAAAAGTTCTAAAATTATGGTAACTGATCAAACCCAACAGACCTCAGCCTGTCTTTTCTCCTACACCGATCTAATCGGAGTCGTAAACTACGTCGGATGTGAGACGTGTAAGATCGTAGGGTCTAAAATCCTTATAGTCAGGGACTATTACATCAGAATCTCGCAAGTCTAGTCGCGTGCTCTGATGTTTCGATGCAAATTTCACCAGTGCCAGTGCTCTCATTCCTGCCTCGTGAGCTGCAGCACTGCCCCCAGGCCTGTCCGTCACGACGACGCATTTTTTGGGCGGGCGAAACATGCGAAGGGATGCGGAGAGATAGAGCTGCGAGTCTTGTGTTTGCTCATCATCAGCGACCAAGCCGCCTTCGCCGAGCGCATCAACGTCCAAATGGGCCTCGGCCAGAAGCTTCCGAGCAATCTTCGAGGGAAGCTTGGTCACAAGCGAAACCCTCACTCCGTGAGTAAGGAGGTTCTCCACCCACTCAGCCCCGTGCCGCACCAGAGAAATCTCGTTAGTCTTGACGTTGAAGAGCTCACGGTGGATCTGTCGTGTGAACTCTCGGTGGAGTGCCTTTTTCTCCTCGTAACTACGGATGGCATTCACGCCGAAGATTCTATATGCGCAGCGTTCAAACGAGTCAAAATCGTATGGGGATGCGGAAGCCGCCCAGGCAACGTCCTCCGGTCTCGGGAAACGCAGGTTGTGGCTTATGGCCAAACGCCTCCATACACGAAGGTGTATCTTCCTTGTGTCGACCAGCATGCCCTCCAGCGGAATCACGACTCCATATGCGACCAGAGGGTTTCGCCGGTACCTATTTCTCTGCATACCTCTCGGCGAGAAGAGGTCGTTCAATTCCTCGGGATCTAGTCTCACGTTGCTCGATCTCGCCCTCAACAAGGCCTCCACACGCTCCGAACGCCAATCTGCTGCAGCAGGCTTTACCTTCCGTAAGTCGCGCTTGTCTGTGAATATGTTCTTGCCGGTTTTAAAGATGTCGCCGTTCTCATCGATCTCACGGTTGTCGCTTGTGCGCGGTGAATCTACTTCTTTTTCCAATTCTCTCGGTGCCGGCATTTCAATGCCAGGGGGGCCGTCGTCGGTTATCCTCTTAATCTTTCTCTGAGGAATGAGAACTGTCATAGCCTCCAGATCCCTCTCTCCTCCCGCTCTTCTTTTCCCATTATTCTCGCTACCATCCTTTGGCCGCTGCTGCTTCTCTCTGACCCTGTGCATGAGTTCCTTGAAATGGGTTCTATCGGAGGATTCGCCTATATTCGAGCCGAGTTGCTCCAACCTGTCGGAAGCTCTGCTGACTTTCATCCTGGAGGGGAGGGGGTTTGCATCAACGCCACCATCTACTTTCTCCTCTTCTTCTTCTTCCTCTTCTTCTTGTTTTTCAGTCTCTGCAGGAGTTATAGCAGAAACCGTCGTGCCAACTGTAAGTTTGTCGACGGTACTCCCTGTGTTATCGATGAAGTGACCCGAGTGCTGCGACTCAGCGAATGCGACCACTCCTTCCATTTGCAGGCCTTCTTCTCTGATCTTGCCAGCACTATCAATACTACTACTACTACTACTACTACTACTACTACTCTCTAGGTTCATCATCTCGATAGTGTGATCGTCAGACCTCTCTACCACCATAAGGTTGTTATCGTCTACTCTACTAGTGGCAAGTCGCTCTGATGCTGTTTCGAGATCTAACTCTTGCTGCCTGCTATCCTTCTCTTCTTGCTGCTGTCTTGCGAGGATCACTCTACCGCCAATAATTTCGCGCAATTTTCTAAGGAATCCGTCTTTTCTTCCTTGGGGCGCGTCCTCTTTTCTGCCACCGCTGCTGGTGGTGGTTACGCCGTCTCGCTCCTCCTTTCCCTCGTCGGACTCCATGCTCTGAGCCGATATCCCCGATAATCTCTCATTATCATAATTATCAAGCAGCTGTCCTTCTCTTTCCTCTTCAGGTTCGTCGTCTTTCAGGGGAGCTGAGTAGCCAAGTTGGCTCTCTTGAGAAGAATCACTTTGATATGTCACAGGTTCGTCTTCTACTATCAGAGATGAAGACGACGAGGAGGAATGGTGGCGAGGAAAGAGACTGTCCGCACGGACCCCATCTCGGTAGATTTCGATGGTACTAGTTGCCTTGGGTGAGGATAATGGTGACAAATGCGATGGTGATTGTGGTGGTGGTGATGATGATGATGATGATGATGATGACGATGCCTCAGGCTCCATGAAGATGAGGCTGGATCAAAGAATAAACAAAGCAACGCATAAATTATTGGACAAACGTTGTAGTGTGATACGTGAACATTGTTCTTTCGCACGCCGCTGACATAACCATGAATCGTTCATTCGTCAAATTCGGATAATTTCTAGGGGACGGAATTCGAGTTGATTTTACCTCTCTTCAAAAAAGTTGTTCAAGTTCTCATCCGCATTGCTAGACGGCGTCATCGAGAATTCTGTAGTATTACGAAAGATAGATGAAACATATGTAGGAAGGTGGAGCAGGCAGAATGTTAGTATCTGCAATAATTTATCAGTGGGAATCCTACCTGCCTGCGTTACAACAGATGCTGCACTATGTTCGTCATTGGTGTATTGGGTAATTGTTCGAGTCCTCTCTTTACGCCTATTCTTGGAGGATGTCAGAGAAATGGCAGCTCGAACAGCTTCGCCATTAGATTTCGGAATGGATATTTCATTGCTTCTCGTGTTGAGATCAAAGCTACTCATCCGTCTGATGTAACATTCCAGTTCGTTGGTTCAAAAAGTGCACATTAACGGAGAATGTAGAGTTACTACAACATGCAGGGCATTTCTTTGTCAAAAATAATGATACATAAATTTATTCGACATTATCAAACGTATCAACCTGAAATGATTTTGAGGTTCATTCGATACATTGTATCATAAATGTATGGTTACCTAAAGATTCCGGAAGAAGAGCGGGCCTCTTCCCATCCTTTTCCGGGGAGATCTATAATTTTCTTCCTCTCGTTTTTTCCTCTTCTTTCAATCATCTCGCTATCTTCCTTCGAGATAGATGGATTAATATTGGATGTATCGATCCTTATCGCAGGGGAAATTTGGGTGCTTCTAGTCCTCTGAGGCGCCATCGGCCGGTATGCTAGTGCCACCTCCAAGGCCACAACTAGGACCATAACATACCAACTCCGCATCCTATCTCCTGACGTTGAATAGGAAGTAATTTCTCCCTATTACCACGCAGATTGAGACCGGGTGCGCAAGGCGGGGGGGGGGGAGAGTGAGTTTCTGTGCTCAGGAAGTGTTGGGACAATTCTTGAGTATATTTAGGTAATTCTTAGACTGCGACATGGTGAAGATTCGTAGTTTCTTCGAAAATCGCTCTGCCTTCCGCTGAGTGGCGATTGTGCCCTGACCAAATTCATCTCTTTTTAAAAAATGCGACATGACTTTCATCTTGTCTCTTTAGGAAAACGATCGAACAGATCAAAAAACCAATTGGGACAAACGTGGGACAACTCGTGGTAGGTCTAAAATTCCATTTGGAATTCGAAGCAAAAAAACAAAGAGAAGAAAACAAAACATCGGCTTCAGCAACTACTTTCAGGAAAGCGGCTGGAAAGCACAGACGCAAAGGCAAAACCTCATTCTTTTTCGTGCGTTTTCGAGCCAGTCAATCCCTGGACTACGGGACGACGAGAAGCGGAGAGACGTTGGAGCGGGGTTAACGGGAGAAATCTCCATTTCGAACATCGAACTTCTTTGAATACCGAACATCGAGAAATTCTCCAGAGAATTCCAAACCTGCACTTCCATAAGTCCAAACCATGGCGCACCTCTTCGCAACTGTGGAGACGAAAGTCGTCTATCAGGTGCCATCGATTGTGACTTGATCCATCCGCCATCTCCTTCGATCTTCAGAAGAAGGAGGATGTCGAGATCAAAGTGTGACGACTGTCGATGGCCTGATGTTTTCAGGATGTAAGATTTAGAGGAGGATCAGAAGAGCTTGCTAAGCTTAAGTTAACCAGCTCCACCCTGTATTGCGGGAATTTAAAATATTCGGTACGTAACAAGGGCCCTTATGAGAAAGATTTTATGTAATTGTATATTTCTTATCTCACAGACGAAGGAAGAACAAATATTCGAACTTTTCTCAAAGGCTGGGCTTGTGAAGAGGGTCGAAATAAATTAGAAAAAATCATGCCTTGTCTTTTCCAACCTTCTTCCTACTAGGTTATCATGGGCTTAGATAAAATACATAAAACTCCATGCGGATTTTGCTTCGTCGAGTTCTTTGAGAGAAAGGTATTATCCTCCCTTCCCCCTCTCTCTCTCTCTCTCTCTCTCTCTCTCTCTCTCTTCCAGAAGTCAATTCAATGTCCCATCAGGATTGCCTACGAGCTATAGACTGTCTAACAGGATCAAAATTGAACGGCCAGGCTATTCGCTGTGGTAATTTTTGAAGCAAATCTGCTATTCATTAATGAACATTGACTTATCAAAATGACAGAAATTGACCATGGGTTCGAACCTGGAAGACAATACGGACGTGGAAGAGGCGGGGGGCAGGTAAAATGAAATAAATGAAACGAGAGTAAAACCTTACGTTTTGGGATACTATGGCAGATACGACACGAGATTGCGAAGGCAAAGAGGAATATTGAAACAAGAAAGAGGCGGAAATCCTACCCCGACAGGCCTTATGATGGTGGTCGTCGTGGTCATGATAGGCAGGGTTGGTTTTCGAATGAAAGTAGCAGAGGTTACGGACGACAGCGATATGGGGATGATAATGATGATCATCCAAGGAAAAGATATAGAACGGGATATGACCACAGTTTTGGGGACTCGCAGAATAGACATAGGCGAAGTGCTCAGAAGCATCATCGATTGTAGCATGCCGCCCCTGTTAACAATGTATTGTAAATGTACAGAATAAGAATAAATTTGTTTTTTAAGTCATTATATTCGTGACAAAGACTGGCAGCGGCTCGAGCGAATGTATCGAATCATATCTAGATATGGCAACGGCAGCTACCCGTTCTGCAGATGTGTACAAAAAAGCGCATACGCGCTTGATGTCATCGCCTATATTGCATCATCACCGAGTCTAGAATCTAAACAACAAACACAGGCTGACTCGGTCATTTGCGCACTCAAGTCGAACGCCCTTGGGAAGGAGAATGCTATATCTGGCAGAGTACATTGCTAGATTGCATCGATCGCATGTTGCGTCGCACGTACAACTAGACGTATTTGCTGCTCACTACATGTACGTAGATATGCTGTTAACTGGGCAAAAATATCATAATGAATCGCGATGTCGATCTAGATCGATGTGCAGGCCACAAACCGCCTGCGGCGTAGCGCGCATGCCACTGACGTATTGTACATAGCTAGATGCTAAATAGCGCAGACGCATGTTTGAGGCATTGCTATGCCATAAACGTAACAGACCTGGAACGTCATGCATACTCAAATTATTCGGCCGGTGATCAATCTAGCAATCGCGGATCGATTACAGTGCCCGCTGTCGAGTTTAGTAATAGCATGCATGGCGGCAACTGCATCTATTTACGCTCGCATACGATAATGTCAACCTACGCAAATAAGCGACGACGCACGCGGCGCTACATACAACTATAATTGTTATTTGATTTTTCAACATAAATAATTTTCCAACATCCTGGTTGTTATTACTGCTCACTCTTCTTTAAATGTCTGTGTCTACAACAATATGAGATATTGGGTTCCCTCCCTCGTCCAAGCTGATAGAGAATGAAGAGCAAAAGAATACATCAATATTGTCAAATTTATGCTGAGATTATAGACTCGCTAGTCCAAACGAAACAAATTCTTGAGTTTCTTCCTTATTCGATTAGAGAGTGAAGATCTGGTGGCAGTGGTGGTGGTGGTGGTGGTGGTGGTGTGCTGTTTGCTGTCATGTATCATGCGAGCGTGAGTGGCATAAATAGGTTGAATCAATGGAAAAATCGCATCGTTTTTTGCCATTGAAAACAATGCCAAAGGGAAAGGAAGTTGGGAGAGGGTGATGAAGAAGATCCCATAACCAAATTTGAAATCATGAAGATGCATAGATTGAGTAAGCAACAACGTGCAAAAGTATATCTTCGTTAGATAATTTGATAACAATGGTGCGGGCTCGCGCTGAATGATACATCAGCGAAATACTGCTATTTCATAAAACAGCTATAGGCATAGTTTTAGCCCAGTAGCCTACCCATCCCTCTCATTGTGTGCATTTCGGCTGAAAAATGGAAAATAAATTTATATTTTCGTGTCGTAGCCTACCATGTCGCGAGCTCAGTTCCACACTCATTGCATATCCGAGCCGATTTTCTTAATTCTGATGGTCAAGACAAAAAGATCACTGAATCGCTAGGTTGGTTCATTGGCGGCGAGGAGTTGTGGCCATCCATCATCATCAGCAAACACCGACATAGCTTCCAGAGAAGAATCATAATGTTACATACATTATTCCTGTCTACTTCCTGCTGCAGTATATAGGCATCGTTCACACTTACTTGCGCCACACACAGGGCAGTCGAGAGTGGTAGCAGTATCAGTAGTAGTAGTAGTAGCAGTAGCAATGCTTCTATCCTCCCCTCCCATTGGACTTCCTTCCCCGTTGTCAGATGGAACGTCTCCTTCGCCGCTAGCTTCACCCTTATTCTCGAATTTGATTTCAATTCCCTCCTCTTCTACGACTTGCCCGTTGGCAGATTGATCGTCCCCCCCCCTGAAAACTTCTATTGCGTCGGAGACGATGGAGGAGGGACCCGAGTCCCTGTGCATGTGGAGAATTCCTGCCGTAGTGGCCATTTGCCGCAAAAGAAGGTGGGGAGGCGATTAGATACACAATCACTTAGATGCATATGTGTCTGTTAGCTCTTGCTGATGAATGACTTTTCAACCGCAACAACAAAAAGTAGCGCGGGTATCATCAGCATGAGCACCACCACCACCACCACCATCATCATCATCATCATCATCTGCATTGTATTGCTACCTTCCTTGGTGTCATTCTCTCTAGTGAAGTCTTTTGGCTTTAACGAAGCGATGTGCGAGGACGCCGCTTGAGCAAGCGCGAGCGCCATGCCCGTCTCTCCGTACGTCGTTGCTGACTGAAAACAAGAGGGGACAGCATAGCATAGCATAGTATATCAATCTTTTTTTGCTTCCCCCCACTGCAATCTTGCCAACGACCATCAGAAACTTATTTTGCGGGTGGGGGGAGCACTCGAAAATCGGTACGGATTTTTGTGATTCGAGCTTTCTCTCTCTCTTCTCCTTCTTCTTCTTCTTCTTCTTCTTCTTCTTCTTTTTCTTCTTTTTCCTCATGTTACTAGTATTACTGTTTCCAGAAGACTCGATATGATACCGAGCCAGCCATGAATCCCCTGTTGTTGTTGTTGTTGTTGTTGTTGTTGTCTATGTTGCGTGCATGTTGTTTGTCATTAACTTGTCAGGTAAGTGATCATGATGACGATGAGGAGGAGGAAGAGGAGGAGGAGGAAGATATGAATCTGCTGTTAATCGTAACAGCATGGCAGCAGCACTCAAACCCGTAAAATATATAGCAAATAGTAACACACCCTCCACTGCACTGCTGCTCTATCAATAGCCACCACCACTGCTAATACTACTACTACTACTACTACTACTACTACTACTACTTCTACTACGCTTACTAATCTTACTGGAATATCAGCGTGCACAAAGACCCAAACAACGATGGGGAAGAGCATATCCGCGTCGATATCCACGGTTTCCCTCCTCTGGTCTCCCTTCGCATCACCATCATTATACTCCTCGCCGTGGCCGTGGGCAGTATATTGGTTGCAAGCGATCTCGGGGGTAGTCGTATCGTTGGACTCCTCCGGGGTAGGAGAAAGAAGGGTGGGGAGCACATCGGCCTTTCTCTTGTCCAGAGCGTATCTGAGTGATGATCCGTACATGGGGGGGGGGGGGGGGGAAGGGGGAGGAAAAGGGAAAGGGGGAAGGGGCGGGGGGGCCTGAAGGAGGAATATGGAGGCATTTGAAATGCTGGAGTGCATCCCTAAGATGGAATGGTTGTTCACTTGGATAACCTAATAAATTTATGCATGGGCGCGCTATTGAGTGCTAAGCTGGACACTACTAGACCAGCTACCCTATGGACAGACTGGTCTAAGCTAGGTATGGCTGCTGTACTTACCCAAGACCAGCATATCATACGGGTGTGGGGCAGGGCCCTGCACTGCAGTCTGAGGCCTAGTACAGCCTTACAATATGAGAGTATGAAGGCCATGACTTGAGGCGTACAGGAAACTTAGATACTACCTTGCTGTCGGTGCCCCAGCTTCACCTTAATGACTTGACCCACAACCCCCTTCCTATGCAATCCACCCCAAAGCTCTAACCCCCAAACGATGAGTATGCAGCTTATGAGGGCGGA
>ADNK01001117.1:0-35000 GCA_000320545.1 Bigelowiella natans CCMP2755 | reverse complement strand
ATCTTATCATTTCTCTTTATCTTGGTGCAAATAATATATAATTGCAGGCGGCGTCCTCCATAAGCACAAGCGGTAGGAACTATGCAATGGCCTTCACTTCGATGATCACGTCCGTCTCTCTTTGTGTAAAAAAACTTGAGTTTCTGTACTTTTAGATGACGAATATGACGACGAAAGTGGAGAAAATGGTAACAGCTAGCTACTGTGCGCTTGCACGAATTTAGAGTATCTGCGCCGAAGCTAAGCACCCAAAGGTACGTTCGTAGATAGTGATGCCCAAAGGACGAGGTGTATACGCTCTATAAGGATCAAGGTGGCAATGATTCTGCTAATGGTAGCTGTTGATGTGTCGAGAATAAATAACGTGTCGTTTGCACATACAAGACGCACATTGCATTAACAAAGCAGTAGTATCGCAAGCTCTTCTACGATGCAAGTATGTGCTATATTTATAATGCTTACTCTGGTATCTAAGACGGATGTATTGAATTATAGAATGAATTCAATTCTTTCAATTGTCATCCTATTGTAGTTATGCAATGCTGCGGCTACAGCGCGTTGGCATGTAAATTTGGATATTTATGCTAAATTGCTGCCAATGTTGGACCAACATGCAATGCGCTGCTACATGTAAGCCTTCAACAAAGCTCGTCAGATATTTCAAAATTTGAGACGGATGTGTAATGAAATAAAATTACATTCTTTCACAACATGCGAGATGGGTGTAATGAAAAAATTACATTCTTCCAGATTGTCATCCTAATGTAGCTGTGCAAATTAAACTGTACTTATTAGTCTCCGCAATTGTGCTATATCATGTTTGCAAAAACATTTCCATCATTACAATCTATATTACATTTAGTGCATATATTACAATAATTAATATATATATATATATATATATATATATATATAATGTACATATATATTAATATATGACTATTGAAGTTTTAATTATTTCATTACAGCCGTCTCACATATGATTTGTGAATTACGCGCCCGCGCAGATGTACCAACTGAGCATATGGATGATTGATAGTGATTCCATGCTTGCGTGTATGTAGATCATAGCGAAGCAATGATAATATTTAAAAAGCAAGCTAATCCACGTGATACGTGTTGAACATAAGCTTTACACACAAGCAATATATTTGCCGCCACGTATGCAAAGCTAGTATTTCATCATCCTCGTATCTTCTTGAAGATTCTACACAAGTGACTAAATTTAGATCTTAACCACCAACGTTATGTTCTGCAGGAACCTCCTCCGTCTTTATGACAATGCATCCTACTCTTCGCTGCTCATCGAAGCGTAATCGTCGTCGTTGGCTTATTGTTCTCGATAAGTCACCATCTGATATTTCTTCTATTTCGAGTTCAGCAATTCGTCGTCTTAGAGGACTGTTCTGTGAAGGTATACAGATGAAAAAGCTACATATTCCAGTTAACTTTCCCCCTCTTTCGATGGATTATCACATTTGCATGAAATATAATGAAAGACGCTCAAACTACGATTCAAGCTACCTCATCCTGTAGCTGCCGATGGACATTTACTTCTTTTCTGTTTATGCTGGTGAACGAACACATTGGAGGTCGAGATCATTCAGGCGCAATAAAATTGAAAGTACTGGCTTCCACAGTCCAGTAATTTATAATTTTCTGCCCTTTACTCGGTATTCTCGTGTATTCTCCGTTTCCAACCCCCCAACTCTCACCACATAATCCATGCAGGATCCCTCTCCTAAGAAAGAGCACACCGAAAATTCTTGAAAGAGAGCAACAAAACATTAAAATGAATTGGATTTAAACGATGCGACTAGGATGAGGACCAATATTTTATCTGAATTCGGCTCCTCCGAACTAAATTCGGGTGATCGCGCTGTCGCAGGTTGGAATCTTACGGTCTTATGGTGGGATATCACGGTCGGATAAAACTGAGGAGAATTGCACTTTGCGACATGTAAAAATGACATCGTTTAAACTGGAAACATACCCCTTCGCTGACTTTCCACAATTTTTCTCCTGAGCTTCCACGCACTACTCAAACTCAAAGGAGGAGGTACGAAGGCGCGGGTGTGGGTAAGTGGGAGGGACGAAAAGGAATGGCTATAATTCGGAAGGAGGGAGAAGGAAAGTTTTCACCGCACCGGAGAAATCGTTGTCGGTTTAGGCTTGACTGCGGGTTCTAGAGGGGATGAGGGAGTTCGAGTGCTTGCTTTTTGATTCGAAACGTTGCGTTGTAATCAGATTTCGGAGACAGACTGAGCAATTCGACCTTAGTTTGCAGATCAGCGCAAAATACAAATGCCTGCTTTAGTTCTAAAAGTGCCAAAGAAGGCAACTCCCGAGACCCTGGCTGCGTTTCTCGCGATCACGGCCTCGGGCACGGAAAGCGTTTTAAGAAAAATCGTCATCTCCACCTGTGCGTGTAGCAACTCACTTCAATCGGATCCCAAAAGCCGAACCCCACTTAAAATATCACGCACTTATACCTTTTGGCTTACAAGCCGATCGCGCGTTTGCGTCCCAATAAATAAAAAATACAAAAAAAATTCAAAAAAGCCTTTCACAATTTCGAGCGCCTCACTGATGCTATGTCTTTCTTGATATACAGCCGAGCCTCTGACCCTCTTAATGGACGAACTAGCTATCAAAGACCCCATCGCAATATGTCGGGCAATTGCAGCGAGCGACTCCAAGTCTAGGCTGATACCGAAAAAAGTCCCAAAATTGACCACTGTGGACAGGTATCGTCCTTAGAATATGTATGCGGTAGCTAGATTAGGGCTACGATTCTCTTTTCATTGATATTTCTCTAATTTTAGCATCATGGAGAGCTGCATAGAGTGCATGAATGCTGTTCGCAAAGCCCTTACGGAAGACAAGAAGTCAAAGACCTCTGCTAGCCAAGAGAAGTACACACTCGCACTCAAAGTCTTGAATCAGGTGGTGGATGGTGCTGCGCTTGGGAAGTCAAATGGGCTTTTTCTCCTCATCTTCTTGGTATTTCTTTCAGTTGGTTGCTACTATCCCTTCGAAGTTCGATGGGATCGGAAACACGAAAGATGTAAGTTCTCACATGTGTTGCCCGAGAAGTGAAAGGACAGAGATAGTTTGTGTAGACCATATGTATTTTGTCATATACTTTGTCCATAAAATTTTCATTGGTTGCGTGAATCATGTCATTCATTCATCTGTGGCACTTACTCAATTTAAGATCACTCTGGCGGATGTGTTCGCAATGGCCACGTGTTTTCCGGTCTTTGCAAGTAAGAAAAGCGTACTTCCTGCTGGCTTCCCTGCTTCCTCTGCTCTTGCCGAGTGGTTTAAAAAGACAAGAGAAACAAAATGGGTAGGATGAATCAACTCAGAGCATAATGAAATACTAATGAATCGGATATATTCCGTAGCTAGCCAATACGTCAATTATATTTTGCGGTTCTGGAAGGTGTATCACCCATTCTTTGATACTGTTTCCCATATTCAATCATCATATTATTTACTATTATAACCATCTTAACCCCATCTTCGACACTACATCAGGTCCGGGATGCTCTCTCCCTCGCCAAGATTTCCGATGCCAGCTCGCTTGATCTATCCTGTGTTGCGAAGAAGAGTGCTGCTGCGGGTTCGACGAGCTCCTCCTCCTCAGGAAGGGGAAGGATCGTGGAACGAGATAGCTTTTGGAGACCTGTCGTTCCAGTCGGCCACACGACGTTAGTTGTAGTAACAGTAGAAACAGTAATAGCAGTTGAGTGTTTTCAGTGTCGCAGATAAGCAATTCGTGACATATCTTGGTTTTTAACTCGTACAGATACTCCTGGCCGCGTAAGAAGAAGGCAGTTGGTAATTACAGTGCCACAGCGGCGGTGGAGGATCCCCCTGAATGGAAAGCACTCTATGCAACCGAGAAAAAAACAAGAGCGGGGGCACAGAAGAAGGTTAAACTCCCTATAAAGGGCAAGAAGAACATCTTGATTACGTCGGCGCTTCCATACGTGAATAATGTTCCGCATCTTGGCAATATTATCGGCTGTGTACTCAGCGCAGACGTCTACTCAAGGTCATCGTGATTCTTTGTTCGCAGCTCTTTTCTTTATCGAAAATAATTTGTCCTTTGGTTGCGATGATGGTGATGACGATTGTAACGGTCTAAGCGTGAATAACAAGTCATCCCTCTTTGTGATGATAATAATACGTGGGATTCCAGATTCTGTCGCATGAGGGGCTACAACTCCATCTACATTTGCGGCACCGACGAGTAAGTGCTGCATACTGCTAAATAGACACCAACAATTAACGGCAATTTGATATTGGAGAAGAGAGAGGGAGACATAGAGATTGAAGCACCTACCCTCACTCCTTGTCCATTCCATCGGCTAAGTATAACATTACCTAATTTTTTGCTGCTGCGGTAATACTTTCCTACTGTTGATGTTGCTACTGTTGTTGCTCTTGCTACTGGTACATGCAATTCTTTTGTAAAACGCTATCACATGCCAATTAAACAGATATGGTACAACCACCGAGATGAAAGCGGATGAGGAGCAGCTCACACCACAGCAGATCTGTGACAAATACCACAAGATCCACAAAGATGTCTACGACTGGTTCAACATCGATTTCGACCACTTCGGGCGCACCACGACGCCACAGCAAACGCAGATTGCGCAAAGTATCTACCAGCGCGCCAAGAAGAACGGTTACATCCTCGAGAAGGAGACAAAACAGCTCTACGATGAGAAGCTGCAGAAGTTCCTTGCCGACCGGTGCCTATCCGTCGTGTCCTCCTCCTCCTCCTCCTCCTTTTCCTCCTCCTCGATCTGTCCTAAGTCTTTTCTGTGTGTCCATTCGTTCCCCTCTTCTTCACACCGTGAGGAGCAGGAGCGCTACCTGATACCTTTATACATATCACCACATCCTTCCAATACAGGCAAGTGGAGGGTGAATGCCCGAAATGCGGATATGCAAAGGCAAGAGGCGACCAGTGCGATAACTGTGGATCGGTCGAATACGACAGCGTAGACCTAAAAAATCCTGTGTCTGTCAAAACAGGTAGTCGTCGTGGGTGGTTGTATATGTAAGAAACAAAGCTTTGTGAAAGAAGAGGCCTCCCAGAGCTAATGTTTTTCCTTCATTTTGGATCATTCCTTTAATGAGCTATTTCGTCTTCCTGACGTTGGTGTTTCACCCATTCGTTTGGTCATCACGTTCGATCGGTTTTGCGTGTGCACGTAGGTGCTACGCCAGTGGTCCGCGACTCCAAGCATCTCTTCCTCGACCTCACAAAGTTGTCAGCGCCACTTGACAAGTTCGTTGCGGCCTCGCAGAAAAAGGGGATTTGGACTGGTATTGGAACTATGATGATGTTGATGATGATGGTGAGCATGAATCGTTGTGGGAAGGGAGGGGGGGGGGAGGAGTAGGGATGGCAGGATAGATAGGTAGACCCGAAGAGGACATGCGACATATCGATTGGTCAACACATCGGTCTTGATAAACCCACTGGGTAGATATCCATCCTCCGCATCCATGCATGATGATCATCTTCATCGTTATCAGACAACGCTGTCAAGGAGACTGGCTCGTGGATTCACAAACGGGGCCTGCAAGCACGCTGCATCACTCGCGACCTCTCGTGGGGCACCCCCGTGCCAGAACCCGGCTATCAGAACAAAGTGTTCTACGTATGGTTCGATGCGCCCATCGGATACATCTCGATTACGGCGAACTACACGGCGGAGTGGGAACAGTGGTGGAAGCGGAAGGATAAGGACACCAACGTCAAACTCGTCCAGTAATAACAAAGATATATGGAGTGTGAGAGAATGAGAAAAAATCTTGAAGGAAATACCCCACGGTTTCGAATAGACATCATTTGTTGAAACTCTGGTGAGATTGCGAAGAAAATGCCTCCTCTTACACAAACACCATAGCAATATATATCCCTCATGGTCTCTCTACCTTCGTTGCCTTTCTTTCTGTCATCATCTTTCTCGCCTTCTCCTCTCCTACTTCCTCGTCTTCTCTCCCATTCATCACAGGTTCATGGGAAAAGATAACATTCCGTTCCACACCGTGATATTCCCATGTACCCTCATCGCGGCAAATGACGATGCAAAGCCCGCGAACAACTTCACGCTCCTGGATTCTATCAGCGTCTGCGATTATTTGCAGTTACGTGATGATGATGATGATGATGATGATGATGATGATGGTGGTGGTGATAATGATGAGGATATATGATTTGGCCAACGTGCACACAAAAAAAGGGAGGCGAGAGGGCAAATACCAGCCGACAATGGGGAGTGATTAGAGAGGAACAGAAATTGTAAATGCAGTACTAGCAAACTGTGGGTGAAGATCAGAATTTGTATTATCTTCTCATCATCATCATCATCATCATCATCATCACCTTCAATATAATCATCGTGCTTCCATTAAAGGTACGAAGGGGGGTTAAAATTCTCAAAATCACGTGGCACTGGTGTGTTCGGCGACAAAGCGAAGGAAACGGGCATCCCAGCTTCTGTCTGGCGCTTTTACTTACTCTCGGTGATCATAGAGATGATAGCAGCTCGATTTATCAAGAAACACGATCTTCACCACATCACATAATTTCTTCAGCATAATCTTCATCAGTATCATCGGCTCCATCATCATCATCATCATCATCATCATCATCATCATATAAACTTTGTACAAACTCCTTTCCCTTTATCGTGTTTTCCTCTGGTTCCTGCTGCTGTTGTTCAAACAACTGTGACTCTCTCCTCCTCCTCCTCCTCCTCCTCCTCCTCCTCTTCCTCGTGATACGACGACACAGGTGCGACCTGAGAGCTCGGACACAGCATTCGATTGGAACTCGCTGTGCGAGCGCGTGAACGGTGAGCTCATCAATAAGTTCGGTAATCTCGTGAATCGCTGCGTTTCTTTCCTCGGGAAGATGGGCGGCGTCGTTCCCAAAGTCCATATGGAGAAAAGAGATCACCAGTTTTTCGATAAGGTTAGTATTTAGTTAGCAATGCCTGCTACCTATTTGCCGTTATCATCATTACGGCATGCTGGTAGTAGCTTCAATCCCTATCTCGCGACGACGACGTACTGATGTATTGCGTGAGGCGCTGGCAGTCCGCACCTACCAACGTGATTTTATGAGACATAATGAAAGACCTGTTGAGAAATAACGGTTTTCAAATAGAGTTTGTCATTCGACCGGATAATAACTCTAGTAGTTTAATACTGAGCATATCACTACTCTTGAAGGTCAACAAATTCGTGGAAGACTACGTGGCAGCAATGGACGCCGCACAGCTGCGCGAGGGGCTGAAAAAGGTGATCGAGATATCTCAAGAAGGCAACGGGTTGCTGCAACGCGAGGCACCGTGGAAACTGGTGAAGGAGAAGGGAGGAAAGCAGCGCGCCGATTCCGTTCTGGGAATCTGCATCAACGTCGTGTGGCTCCTAGCAGTGCTCGCTGAGCCTTATATTCCAAGCATTTCGTCCAAGATTTGCGAGCAGCTACGGATCCCCAAGTCCACGTTGTTCATCCCCGGTAAGGAGGAGAAGGAGAGGTTCAGAAGCGCTCTTGGTCCCCCTGCTGCAACATGGGAGGAGGCGAAGGAAAAGGGCGGCTTGTTTGTAGGTATGATGTGCTAGCGTGCTGCTGTGCCGTACCATTACTTCACGCATTTCTATCTGCACCTTCTTTCTTCTTTTATATTTCTTCTCTGCTTTCATCATTCTCACCCCGATATTGCTTTTTCATTCAGGGCACAAGATCGGCAAAAATCAGCCGTTGTTCAGGCCAATTGATAAAGATCAGCTGCCAGAATTTCGCAAGAGATATGGAGGTGCAGGTAGGACCAGTGAGGAGGAGGAACACTTCAAACTCTGGACACGAACTTTATACTCGAACCCCTCCATATTCCTTTTCACCCCTTCTTCCTCCTCCGCTTTCTCCTCACTCCCCTATTCGCTCGTCGTATTCACGTTCACGCTCTGCTGTCTCATCGATCCATCTCTAGGTTCCGATACCGGCACCACGAAGCTGTTCCCATTTAACGTTCTCGTCGGGGAGATTACAGAGGCAAAGGCGCATGAGAAGGCAGATCATCTTGCAGTCGTCAAAGTGGAACTAGGACCAGGGCGAGGACAAAAGCAAATAGTCTCCGGAATTCGCAAGGAGTACCCTGATCCCAACACCCTGATTGGCAAGCGAGTGCTTGTCGTCGAGAATGTCGCCCCGTCCAATTTCAAGGGAGTGCGAACAACGGGGTTACTACTCTGCGCCGAGGATGCCAACAAGACCAAGCGTTTGATCGAGATCAAGGCTGACGTCGGCATTAAACTCGCCCCTAAGGAAGCCAAAATTGTGCAGAAAAGATTCAAATCCAAGGAATTCTGCAACTACCCAATGGAGGTCACGGCAGACGGTACGATTACGTACAAAGGCGATGTCCTGGTGCCCAAGAAAAAGGGAGCGGAAGCCTTAGTGTCTTTAGATCAAATATATCGCAACGCGAGCATAGCTATCTAAGCGGTCGAGGTCATTTCCCTCCACTCTGTTTTTAACTAAATATCAGCGATGTCTTAACCCATGCGAACCTTAGTTTACTGAGCTAGAGCAGACTAGCGGAGCAGCACAATGTGTGATGTAAACAAACACATGCAGTGATTGAAGTCCACTGAAGTTGGTCAACTTGGCAATCGTGTGCTACGTATTGATGAGATTCCTATATCGCCAATCGATATACGATGAGTTCCAGCCTTGATGCTAATGCGCTTCAATACTGTTGTTCATGATAGCACTGCTAGACTGCCGTGCCCCGGATATGCTAATTAAAATACACTTCCGTACTATCTAGCTATGCCTCTGTATGTGTGTCGTGTGTGTGTGTGTGTGTGTGTGTGTGTGTGTGTGTGTGCATAAACGCTATAGCTAGGGTAGTATGTAGTGCGGCCACGTCGTCATACATAGCACGTCATAGATGGGCTCTAGCTGGCAGCTAGCTTGAGCAAACTGCTAGTCACGTACGCAGCTGATCAAACTGCTAGTCACGTACGAACATTCAGCGCATGCATTCACATGCTAGCATGCGATGCGACAACAAATAGATGTAATTTGCATCAACATTAGCTTCGCATCGCTCGGGTCAGGGCCTCAGATGATGATCTTTCTCTAGTGTAGAGGTTGTTTTCCGGCAAACTACCAGATCAGAGAGAGTCCCTCGAGGCCAGGTTTTACGAACGTTACAAAGCAAAACTGATTCTTTTTTGGGCATTTTCACATAATTGAAGAGCCATACAGCATCACATCTGCAAATTCCAGGCCATCATTTTCTTAGTTCGAATCTGTATGATGTCGTACCGTAAAATTGGATGGGAAATTGTGAGTACATCAATGCTATGAACACTTGACACGTGACCCATACAGTTGTACCCTTTTTTCATTCGATTATTTCCCGAATTCTTCGGGAACTATCATATTTAAACGAAAATCGCCTCTTTTTCCCGTATCAGGAGCACCTGTCACACACAAAAGGGAAGCAGAAGATACCCACTTGCTCAGCCGTGGTGATGTATGTAGCACGTTTCAGAGCGGATTGGAACGTGTTTCGCAACAAGAAAGCCCAATGTTCCAAGTCGCAAGGGAAGAAATGACGTGGGAAATGCATTTTCTGGCCCAAACTCTTCCGCCTATCCGAAATTCGCTTCCCGTGCCCACGCACAACTCAACAGCAAGAACACGAAAACCAAAACGAATAATTGTAGAAGAAATTTGAAAGGGCCCCCTTCCGACGAAACGAAATTAGCATGGAAGGATCTGATCAGAAGGTGTGAGGCCAACCTGACTCAGCCACACGTGGATGCTTAGTCCTCTGAGTAATCGTTTATTATAAGGCGGAGGAGACAAAGCCATGTGGCCGCGGGGTCGTCATTTCTATGGATGGTTCAGAAGCCAGGTGTAGACATACTGTATCCTATCTCTGATCTGTTATTTACATATTTCCTGCATTAGCGATGCTGTGCTGGACTGGAGCGTTTCACAAATCCTAGAGAAGGAAGATAAACTGACATTGATACATGCCGTGGAGTACGGTATGGTTAATCGCGCCGGTTTTTCCAGTGGTGTGGCAGTCCTCGCTGGGCTAAATGAAGCAGTAAAAAAAGAGGCTAAGAACAAAGGGAAGAAGTACCTTCAGAAGATGAGCAAAAGGGCTGAAAGGCTAGGTTGAAACGCGTTACAAATTAGCACCTCATCCAAATCACATGCTTTCCCCTCTACATAGGTATGAAACCTCACGGCCTCCAGCTGATTCTTTCTCCTCCCACAGTACCACTTAAAATGAGTATTGTTCAGTACGTTGAAGAGGAGAAACCAGATATTCTCATTTGTGGAAGTAGAGGTATGTCATTCTTAACCTTTAAACCAAAATCCTGAAAAGATATTAACCTCGGAGTTTCTGCTGCAACTAACTACCAAATACCAACAATGAAGGTATGGGTGCTCTAGGACGCGCCTTCTTAGGATCGACAAGCGATTACATTGTCCACAACACGTCTTGCACGATCATCATTGCTAAAGATTCACACGTACCTACCAAGCCGCCTGCGCAACTGAAAGAGGGAACGAAAGACGAGAACAAGACCGAAAAATCCTCCGAGACTCTGACGAAAGATGGGAACAAAACCGAAAAATCCTCCGAGACTCTGACAAAAGACGGGAATGAAATCGAAAAATCCTCCGAGACTCTGACAAAAGACGGGAACAAAACCGAAAAATCCTCCGAGACTCTGACAAAAGACGGGAATGAAATCGAAATAACCTCCGAGACTCTGACAAAAGGCGAGAACAAAAAAGAAACCTCTTCCGAGACTCTTGCATCCGAAACAAAACGAAGTGTAGTAGTCTCGGTCGATGGGTCACAGGCAAGGTGAAAGACCACATCAAATGGATGTATGCACGATTTTAGGTTATGCTTTTTGTTCATCCGTTGTAACAGTGAGGACGTCGTCGACTGGTGCATGGCGAACGTATTCCGCAAAAAGGATAAGGTAATTCATGATCCAAAAATTGTTTCGTAGATGGAAGCATCTTGTTATAGGACTGTCTCAATTCTGCGCATGTTTTTTCAGATTATATATGTCCATGCTGCTGAATACGGAGTTGCTCCTTATGCTAATGCTGGAATGGGTGGTGGGGGCGCTTTCATTGTTGACGTTAATTATCAATTGAGAGACGAAGCGGCTAAACGTGGCACAAAGTTACTTCGACGTATGGCTGCAAGATCTCATGAAAAGGGTGCTTTCAGATTCACAACAACCGTTTTTGCGCAATTCGATCATGCCCTTATCTTTCAGGCTTCAAACCGAGTTCCTTAAAGATCCTGATGGTCCCAATAGGATTATCTGGCAAAGCAACTCTGTGCGATTTTGCGGATGATCACAATCCGTCTCTGTTCATTTGTGGCAGTCGAGGTGAGTCATCCCTTCTGAAATTCTTCCCAGTGGTGATCTAATTTACATTTGTTTTACAAGGGCTGGGGGTTATGGGTCGAGCCTTTGTCGGAAGCACGTCTGATTATTTGATACACAATGCTAAATGCCCTGTGATGATTGTGAAAACGCCGGCGACGGAAAGTAAGGATGGGAGCACGGAAACACCAAACGCGGCAGTGATATCAGCTTGAAGCCAGATATTCTCAAGACCTTATACGTGTAGTAGTTACAGAGGGTTCGATTAGTTGGCATCGAATCGTCCGACTGCGTTTTGCTGCAAGACTGCTGTGCTCTTAGCACCCAAGCCACACATGCAGAATTTAAGTTCACAAAGATCTAGATGGTGCTAAATGAACAGACGCCGCACATGTGACAATCTGATCAAAATCTATCAGCTTATGAGCACTGTCATGCTAGCATGTCGCGGGCAGCATGATCTGTCATGTCACTGCTGTCTGGCAACAATGATTTGGAAGCGGTGATTGATGACAGTGATTTGTCACACTGCATTTTGAGCTCACAAGTCTAGAAGTGCATGCTGGTTCGTCTTGATGACGTTTTTGCGCATGATTTGCTTCGCATCATTGAAGGTGCGCTGCGTGTCTAGAACTTGCATGCTGGCATGCGTGAGTCACATGACTTGTGCACTGTTGTGCACACAATGATGCATCGTGCATGTTTGCCAGCACTGGAGCACTGAGCATGCCATGGCATGCCAGCATGGCAATTGTGAACACCTTGTGATTGTCCGTGTTGTCCATCATGCATGCCAGCATGGCGCGTGCTTTCCAGATCTGCGTCGCCGCCGCCAGGCGCAACGTTCAACATGCACACATTGTTGCAGATGTGCAGATCGAGCTGTGTGTGCAATGCAAGATGGATCGACGTTTTCCCGTCTCTGCCGCTTTTCAACATGCAGCGCTAGCAAGTGAGAGAGAGAGAGAGAGAGAGAGAGAGAGAGAGGGAGAGAAGGCTACAAGAAATCAGATTTCAAAAGAGCACAACTACCGTGTTCGCCATTCTCCTCCCCCCGCCCTTGCTGCTCTTCATCGTCGTCTAAGAGGCCGTATTTCTCGTAGATGTGCCTATACGGTTTCCAATTGCAGAAAATGGGAAAAACAAAAGGAATCAATGGTGAATGACGAAGTTTCTCAACGGCAAACAAACGACTACGATAGATCCTGCTGCCTCACGACGAGCGCGTTGGCGGTCGGGGAGTTAATAAGAAATCATCATCATAGGAAGCTCCTCTACATTGATAAGACCTTAAGTCAACTTTCCGTCTCTCCTTATGATTGACTCTTCCTTCTTTTTTCTTCCTCTTCTTCTTCATCTTCTTTGTATCGTCACATCCGGTGTGGCTTGACGCTGAAGACGACGACGTCGACGATTTGTACAGCTTTTGGTTCTGCTCATTCGCGCGCTTGAAGGCTTCGGTCTCTCGCTCGATATGCTCCATCCAATCTGGCCTCTCCCACCATTTCTGGTGTCAATACGCACACACGCACACACACACACACACACACACACACACACGTGTATTTATACATATTTATAAGAATGTTAATGTAAATGTTTGTCTCTCTCTCTCTCTCTCTCTCTCTCTCTCTCTCTCTGTGTGTGTGTGTGTGTGTGTGTGTGCATAAGTGACCTCTGTCTTTCTACGCGTCGGGTTTTGGAAGGAAAATTCACTTTGATCGTGATGATGTCCGCCGTTCTCTCGCCGCCTCTTTTTCCTCCCTCCTGCTCCCCACTCGTCATTTCTCTTCTTCTCTTTTGGTAGCGAAAGGAGATAAGCAGCCTGAGAAGCCGGGGTCGAGAGGCACTAGTAATATATAATAGAAATACAGTCTTTCTCTCAATATGAGGCACTAGGGACATACTAGAAAGCACGGTCTTCTCAATGCATTGTGCTCGGGCGTGGATATTAAGCATAACCGAATCAGATCATATCCTCCCCTCCCCCCCGTCCCCTCCTTTCTCTGCAATACACACACACACACACACACACACACACACACGCAATCACCTCGTGAGCTGCAGTCAATCGCTTGAACGCTGCCTGTCATTAATGATGACCATCAATACACAGAAAACATGATTATACAGGTACACCACAAAAGATAATCGAACTTGCCTGTGCTTTTGAGTCTCTGTTTTTGTCCGGATGGATAAGTAATGCTAGTGCTTTGTATGCCCTCCTGTGTACATTCCAAGTTAGGTATTCGCTCCAAGAGATGGCTGCGCCTACTATTCTTTTGATTCAGGCCAAACTCATTCTATAAGCAGAGGTTAGTCACCTCACAATCGAAGGCTCCACTCTCCGCCTTGGAATATCGAATATACCGAAATAGTTCCTGGCGCTCAGGACCTGAGTTGTCACGGTGCACCTGCTAGACAAACTGTGGTTCACGGTCGTGCAAGGGCCGTCAGTGATCAAAGCCGTGAGAAAGTGAAAAAAAAATCCCTGGCTTGTCCCACACTGCTGTGCCAGGGACTGTTGGGTTTTGAGGATGTGAACGGAATGGGATTGCACTTCAACGACACATTTCTCGCAATTCCGCAGTCGCATCGCACGCTTTGGGCATTCTGTAGGTGAGGGTTTGTTCATGTCTGCGACTGAAAATTTCGTGGATTTAGCACATCGAAGCATGAATTTTCTCTTGTGCGACATCAACATCATGTGGCTCGCTGCCAGTCAATTCTCGGAAATATTAGAACTTTAAATTCACCGATGAGTTACGTGAAGACTATGGGTTGTCGCAGAAACAAAATTCATGGCGTTTTTCGAACAGATGTGTCTCCGAAGCACTTTTTATCAAGAAGCTGTTTACTTTCGACAGAAAGCATCGCAAGCACAACTGAAGCCGCCATG
Source organism: Bigelowiella natans CCMP2755 (assembly GCA_000320545.1). Classification (NCBI taxonomy): domain Eukaryota; phylum Cercozoa; class Chlorarachniophyceae; genus Bigelowiella; species Bigelowiella natans. Next base: position 20,623 of record ADNK01001117.1, on the reverse strand, counting down.
CAGGTTGAGGAAAATAAAGCTTCCACCGAAAGTAAGAAACTTCCGGTGACGGTTCTCTCTGGATTTCTTGGTGCTGGAAAGACCACTCTTCTAAAAAACATCCTCCAGAACAAGCAGAATTTGAAGGTTGCAGTGATTGTCAATGATATGGCACCCTTGAATATCGATGCGAAGGAAGTTGCTGGTGCAAAACTCATTCGACAAGAGGAGAAAATGGTTGCGATGCAGAATGGATGCATCTGTTGCACACTCCGGGGCGACCTCCTCGAAAGGGTTAAGGAGCTTAGTGATGAGCAAAAGTACATTCTTCCTTCTCGTGTGTTCGATTGAATCGTCCAATTTCAGACTCATTCCTTCTCCCTCCACATTTCTTTATTAGGTACGATTATCTTCTGATTGAGAGCACAGGGATCTCTGAGCCTCTTCCTGTCGCTCAGACTTTCGTGATGAACGTGGATGAGATGACTGAAGCCGATGAGGAAGAAGGCGAAGGAGAAGGCGACGAAAACGAAGAGCAGAGTAAGATATATTTCCCTAAGATAGAAACAAAATTTGGAATTTTTATATGTCCCCCTTTTCATCGCAGAGGCCATGGAAGAGGACAAGCAGAATGACCGGGAGAAAAAGACTGGTGAAGATGAAGAGGAAAAGGAAGACGATGCTGAAGAAGACGAGGGCGAGCAGAAATCTCTAATGCACTACGCCCGGCTTGACACTATGGTCACTGTAGTAGATAGCAGCACTATTTTCCAAGTACTTCAGTCGATCGAGGCATTAACAGACAGCGACATGGGAGGAGCATCAGATGAAGACGACCGCACCGTCTGCAACCTCATGATCGACCAGATAGAATTTGCTAACGTTATACTTCTTAACAAGTGTGATCTCCTCGGTGGTGAAGACTCTGATAAGATGAAGAAGGTGGAAAAACTCGTGAAGAAGCTGAATCCGAAAGCAAAGGTGATTCAGAAGTGTGGCCATTCAGATAGGAAGCACCAATGAGTAACTCACTTCGTAGTATTTTTCATGGCAAAAGAGAGCAACGATTTATCATCCACTCTTCAGGTGTACAAAACTACAAAGTCTGATATCGAACTGGCGAAAATTCTCGACACTAAGTTGTTTGACATGGAAAAGGTGCCACTCAGATAAACCTCGATCGTGTCTCCAACTTCTGACAATTGACCATATTCCTAGGCACAAACCTCGGCAGGATGGATTCAAGAGCTTCTGAAGCCTGAACACACACCTGAGACTGAAGAATATGGCGTATCATCCTTCATTTTCCGCAGCAAACGCCCTTTTCATCCAACTAGGCTGTCAAACATTATCAACGGTTTCGGCGAGCTCGAAAAGAAGCTTGAGTCACAAAAGACACGCACAACAGCCTCTCCGCCTAAGAAAATAAAAAAGAATGTTGAGCATCTTTTTGCTGGCGTTCTCAGAAGTAAAGGTCAGATCTGGCTCGCAAATGCGAAGGACTTTCCAATGGATTTTCACAGCGCCGGCAAGCAGCTTTCAATTGAGCCAACTGGGGCTCCCTTCCTTCATGCTGTTGGCGAGGAACATTGGGATGAAGATGAGAAGAAGGGTGTTGCGGATATGAAAGAAAAGGGAAGGTGATATTCAACTGTTTGTGTATTTATATTAGAATATCATATGAAAATGCAACGGTTTTTCCCCAATGCTAATCCTGATGACCTTCATGCAGATGGGACTCCGTCTATGGCGACAGATTTTCTGAGCTTGTCTGCATTGGAATCGATATGGATAAGAAAGCTATGGTTGACGAGCTCAATAACGCTTGCCTGACAGACAAAGAATTCGAAGCGGGAGCGGAGGCGTGGAGAGATTATGAAGATGCCTTTTTTGAAGGCGAAGTCAAGCAATACTTTGAGTTTGCTGGGTTTGAAGATGATGAAGAGGGTGAAGATGAACACGCTGGTCATAATCATGCATAAGATTTACAATATTTTATTTATTAAACTATGCTTATAAACTGTCATATCAAGCTGTGCTCTCAACATGCAAAGTGAATGCATTTTTAAGAACATGTAGAACATGTACATGTAGAACATGTACGTACATAAAAAATATGCACACACATATACATATGTGCATATATACATGTGCGTAGCATAAAAATATACAGATAATGTACATGTGTACATACATGTATGTGTACATATTACTCCCCCCCTCTTCCCCCCCCCCTCTCTCTCTCTCAGTGTGTTTGTTTGTGTTTGTGTGGTGTAAGATGTGCTTTGCGCATTCATGTAATGCATGAAAACATGATTAGACATGCAAACACGTGTCAAGATTTAAGCATGTTTGAAACAATTGAGACTAAAATATCATTAATGACTCAGTAATTTGGACAGTCGCGCTCACATGTCAATGTCGCGGAGCAGGCGACGTGACGTAATGCAAGCCCTATATATAGACTATCACTGGATTGGCCTGTCGCGTACGGCCATGATTCTAGCATTGTTCTCGTCCGCATCTGTCGATCGCCCCCATCTAACGATCTAGTGCATGCGCAGCGCACAGCGTGCAACATTGTGCAATCACACTGCATGCATTTCGTCGATCTTGCTCAATGTGCAGACTGATTGTGACTTACGAACAGCTGAGCTATTTGAGTCCAGAAGTTGCTAGCATTGAAGTAGCTAGAGCACAATGAACTCACATCTCATGTTTGCGTTAGCGGATAAAAAATGTATAGAACAGCACTACAAGCATGTGCTTCGGTCTAGATACGCTATTTCATAAAGCTTCGACTTCTATCAAAAGCATGGTTACTTTGTTAATGCCTCAACTCATAATGCAGTTGAACCCCATCAGTGTACATGTTTCATCCCAAGAAGTAGAAGACTTTTGGTTCTGCGCCCGATCAAGCGCGTGGTTACCGCTGCTGGGAGGGTCAGCAACCGTATTAATCTTAGCAACCAAGTCGCCGTCATTATTATTCTTACTGATCTTTGTATCCGGAATAGAAGACACCCTGTCAGCTAATTTTGGAGAGAGGAAGTGTCCAGAATGCTTGATAGAAGCAACATGAACATGTCCATCGTATCCAGTGGTGATCATTAGGTGGCTGTCTGGGGAAATACAGCAACTAGAAACATATCCTGTGTGCTGATTCTCAGGACGGAGAAGAATGGCGTCCGTTTCGAGGTTCCAAATGAAACAGCGTCCATCAGCAGACACAGTCACACCAACTTTACCGTTTTGGGACACGGCACAAGACGTAACCCAGTCTTTGTGAATTCCCTCTAGCACCACTTTCGTGTTAGCTTCGATGTTCCATAGGTACAACCCTCCATCAGATGTTCCTATTAATGCTCTCATGGGACTCCCTGGAATTAGAGCACAAGTCAGCACTCCCACACCTTTATTTTCTAGAGACATATCTTTTATTGATATCGCATTTTTGGTCTCCCAAAAGATACATCGACCATCCCAATCTCCAGATAGCGCGTATTTTCCGTCCGGAGAGAGTTTGCAGCAGCGAACCCAGTGGGTGTGTCCCTCTAAGAGGGCTTTTTTAGTGCCAGACTTTGTATCCCAAAGGATGAGGGTATTATCGCTTGAAGCAGAAAGACCTACCGCCCCATCTTCTGAAAGACTGCAAGCGTAAACCACCCCTGTGTGTCCCTTTAGCGAGTGAAGGCACTCACCTTCGCCAACGTCCCAAAAGATGGAGGTTTTATCGCTTGATCCTGATTTTTTTTGAGGCGAGATACCATGCATAGGTAGAATAAAAAGGTAATGCGAATGCTTTTGAGATCGGGGGTATTTTCATGACGGTAAGTTCGATCAATCCCCCCCCCTCCTCCTCTCTCTCTCTTTCCCTCTCTCTCTCTCTCTCTCTCTCTCTCTCTCACTCTCACTCTCCGCTTCCCTTTCATATATATCCCCCAAACACACGGTTTGCGAAGACAACCACTGCGTGGAATTAACACATAAAAACTCAAAACAAACACACGCAAGCATAGAGATACATTGGAGATGGAGAATACATACGAGAAAGAATACCAGAAACGAATCTGTACCTGTGATTGCATATTTCCCATCTGCTGAGAGAGCACAGCTATAAACCCAGTCTTCGTGTCCAACAAGACTTCGAATATGTTTGCCGGTTCTAAGGTCCCACACTACCACACGATTTTTACCATCTGCATCGTCTCCACAAGTGAGGGCAACGTGTTCTTTCTCACAAATGGAGGATCCAAAGATCATTCCCTTTTGCACACCGTGTAGGTTGTGGATCCATTCTATCTCAGCCTCCTTTTTATTGGACTTGTTTGGCGTCTGTTGGGATTCACATTCAAATTTGGAATTAGATTCTGCTGCTTATTGCGAATTACGATAGTAAACTTGAGGTCGATACGAAACGACTCTCGTGAATGGATACAGAGTTGAATACGAAACCAACAGCTTATTTGGATCAGAATCGATCTGTTTGCATTTGAGACACACTAGCATACCGACGACGGGGTAGCGGTGGCCATGTTTCGTGATGTTTGTTAAGAGCCGATGGCTCGCTTTTTTACCGATACGGGCTGCGCTTATGAGGCATCGTGGGTCTGCACAAAATTAGGTGATTTTACCATGAAGAAATTGGCCTAGATTCGAGGTGGAGATCTCCAGCGAGTCGATTTCATGTCTCAATTGGAAAAGGGCACTCGTCCTGCTCCTTTCTTGCCAGCAACTTTGCATCGGATCCTAGAGTGCGTCAAGGAAAGGAGTGCGAAAAGCGTCATCCCATTTACCTTGTCGCTGCTTAAAATTCAGCTCAATTTCCCTTTTACTTCCTCGTTATCTCGCCCAGTGATCCTCCCCCATAGGAGCATCGAGCTTCGATATTCGTCCCAGGGGAACATGGAGACTCTCGATGCTAAGAAGAAGGCCACTCTTCAGGAGTACCAGGTACTTGTTGCATTGATACGTGAGCTGGGTGGGAGAAGGATTTAAGAGCTTCCCCAAATTCCTTGCCTCTCGATCATGTAGCCTAGTGTGATTGGAAGGATTCCTCACCAGACAATTGGAGAAAATTTGAATATTGTATCACGGAAAATATACCGAATATGATATCCAACTACGATGAAAAAATGCGAGAGCGTTAGTGAAGAATTGAGAACGCAAATACCCCAAATCCTCTCATTTTGCATGCATGCAGATTGTTCTACTGTTACGTTAGAGGACAAAATTACTTGAACTGCATGCCTTTCATCATCTTTGCCTTCCCCTGCGTCATTATTAGATGGTCGTCAACGCTAATGACATAAACGCGAGCATTCAGATCCTCAACGACTGCAAGTGGAATCTCGAGGTATCATCACGAAGCAAGTTGCTTTATTTCCCATTCAGCTGTCAGCTGTCACGCTAAACTCCTTGACACTATTTTCTAGAACGCAATCAACACGGCATTCGAGTTACAAAAGTCAGTACCTCTCCTAATCGTAATCCCTTAAAAAAATTCTTTTGATCATCTCACACATTGTCTCCGAATTTTGATTCAACTTGATGTTAACGCTGCTCCCTTTCCCTGTCTAACACCAGCTCCAGCGGCCCAGGCTTATCATCTGGAAGTTCACGGCCCTCCACAGTGAACTCAGGTCCCACGCAACGCCGAACGACCTCAAGCAGCTCTCCTCCAAGTGGGGGGGGGGCAAGTAGCAGTGGTGGACCAATGGAGGTCGAACAATCTAGAGGCACTACAACTTCGACGAGCGGATCTACCACCACGTCGTCCAGCGCAGGAAATCATCCTCCAGGATGGTAATAGTAACATCAAACCTTTCAAGATAGGATCTCTTGCGGTGTTGCGTGGCGAATACCGCAGGCAGTGATTTGAACTCACTTGTGACATGGGAAATGGGAATAGTATCTTCGATTTATTTTAGTGCTGTCACGCAATAATCCTGTCTCTGATGCTGGGCTATCTTCTTTCTAGGGCTCCTATCAATACGTTGATGGAGGCTGGGCTTTCGTTCATGGGTCCCATTGCCCACCGTGTCCTCCCGCACTGGGCTGCTGAGAGCCAGAACGTTGCACCGCGGGTAATGAGGAATCATTAGAAATGAAGCTTGAATCAAGGAGATTTAGGGGTGATGTCTCGGTGTGTTCGTGGTAGAAACAACTCTGCACGTTCCCCTGTATTTAGATGTGTGTTTGTGTATGCGATTCATATGTTAATACAAAAAGCACGAACTACTTCGGCATGGATCCATGGATCACGTGAAAACATAAATTGGATATCTCCTTCCCCTGTTTGTAGGCGTTTGCCCGAAAACTGAAGGGGCAGGTTCCGGCCCTTCCAAACTTTTTGGAAGGGAAAAACCCCAAGCCCCCCCAGTGCAATTTTTACAAAAAATAAACGACGGGGGGGAAAACAATGAGTTTTTTTTTTTCTTAAAGCCCACAAACATTTTTCCAAAACCCCCCCCCCCCCCCCCCCCCTCTCTCTCTCTCTCTCTCTCTCTCTCTCCTGCGACTTTTACTATATTATTGTCACTCAGTCTCGACATGCCGAGATCATCTCGATGGTGATGATGATGATGATGATGATAATGATGATGATGTTGCAATTTATCGTTGTCTCCTTCATGGAGAACTTACAAGCTTCCCACCTCCGTTTTGCGTCCTCCTTAGATTGGCGCGCGCTCAGGGCCGGAGCCTATTTGTCTACATCCATTGGTGAGTTCTCCCTGAGTGTGAATCATGATAATTCTTGAATACGAAGGGAGAGGATAGCATATCATGACCATATTTATATTGTTGTGATGATTGCCCTGTTCAGCCCGCAGCATGAGGACACCGAGAAGTTCATCACAACCTCGCTCTGCAATGAGCTTATTCGCGATAGCCTGAACAGTCAGTAACCTGACATTGCCACGCACATGCGGAGAGAGAGAGAGAGAGAGAGAGAGAGAGAGAGAGAGAGATAGAGCTGATACTGCATGGTACGCAAAACCATTTACATTAAATATGAAGGATTTCGCGGATTGTCTTTGACTTAGCTTGTTCTCTTTCTTTATCCGCTCATCCTGATGCCCGTCATCTTCCTTTATTCATTCGTTCCTTCATCATCTAGGTAATTTCGTATGCTGGGCGGGCTCTGTGACCCAGACTGATACCTACAAGCTCTGCAGTAGACTGCGAGTCGAGGGGTGAGGATGAGGGGGAGGATAATGATAATGGTGGTGATGGTGGTGGAGGTGATATGATGAGTACTGCCGCGTGCTGTATTGGTCAAAATTGTTTAGTTTGGACTTGTACATTCCTTTTACGTGCTACCCTCATTCTTCCTCTCCTCCTTCTCCTCCTCCTCCTCTTCCTCCTCTCTCTCTTATCTCTTTTCTCTTCTTCTTCTTCTCCTTTATTTTGCAGATATCCCTGCATCGCTGTTGTGAACCCACACCGAGAGGCGACCAGAATACCAGTTCCTACGTAATCATAGCACGCACACACACGCACATTATGAATAGCAACGAAAATAGAACCGAAGATACCGATGCTTTTGTAGCTCTGCCATTTATCCTGAGACAGAAATCATCGCTTCTTTTGCGGGCGAAAGTCGAATATGATTACTTCCTATTTGCTTCGCCATCCTATTACAATATGCCGACATTTTTATCATTGAATCATCATACCAGGCACGAAGGCCTATTCCCGGTTGAGCAGATGGTAACGTGGCTCCATGAGGTACTCTCCGGTAGCTGATAATTAGAACCTCACTTCTTGCCCTTACCTTCGATTACTTCGCCCCCGCCCCCCCCCTTAACGCGAAGCCGAATTGAAGTGCAAAAAGTTCAACATCCCTCGAAACAGGTGAAACAGAAGTACGAGACGCAGGTCGCTGAGGCCCGGCGCAGAAATGTTGAGGTAAAGCAGAATTCGCAGCTGCGCGAGATTCAGGACATGGAATACATCCAAGCACTAGAAGCAGACCGCAAACGTGAGGAGGCGGAGCGGCAGAAGAAAGAGGTATGTGTCGAACAGCAGTGTATATCGAAATGGTCATGTGTGCGTGTGTGTGTGTGTGTGTGTGTGTGTGTGTAACTGCAAAGAAGCCGAGTCGTCTATAAATATTGTTCTTTGTTGTAGATGTAGAATGTGTACTTCATTTGCATGTCGCAGCCGAAAATCTCTAATCTTCCACATACTTCTCTTCTCTTTCACATTCATTTCGACTTCATCTTCTCCATTTTTCTCCTCCTCCTCCTCATATTTAACTGTGTATAGTTGGAGGCCGTCGCCGAGATGGAGGAGAAAAAGCGAAAGGAGGAGGAGGAGAGGAAAAGAAGGGAGGAAGATGAGGTAGTCAAGCGTTTGTTGTTGTGTACAGCGCTCGGCTATCACTTTGCGACTCTGCATCATACTGATGTGATGGGTCATACCACAGGCCGAAGAGAAGAGGGCTCAGGATAAATTATCAAGGAGAGAGAAGTTGATGGCCAACGAACCGCCGATGGGGCCTGGGGTGTGTGCTTACGTCGCCAGAGAAATTATATCCTCCCCCCCTCTAAACCCAGTGTCATCTATGTCTTGCATTCAACAATAGTTCCCAGCTACTCTCATCATCATCATCAGCATCATCATCATCATCATCATCCAACATCAACACCACCATCACCATCATCATTGTATCGTTGTTCGAAACCCCCTCTCTTCTTCTCCTCCATTCCTTCCTCAACCATTGATACTATTCACGGCTTGCTGTTTGATAATAGGTGGTTCTAGTAGCAATCCGTTTGCCAGATGGCCAACAGGTAATTTCAAACGTGAGTGAGAGTGAGTGAGTGAGTGAGTGAGTGAGTGAGTGAGAGGGAGCGGGTACACTAGTGATGATACATCCTGTTGTGCTCCCCCACCGTTCAATGCAGATCAAGCGCAGATTTCCACAAGAGGAGAAATTTGGGACCTTATTCAGCCTAGTGCAAACGTACGTTGTGATCGCGGACTTCCCATCCTCGCTATCCCCATCACCACCTTGCTGAATGTTTGATCTTTTTCTTCTCCTGTATCGAAATCATTGTATTCATGTTGTCCATATTGTAATCCTGCTCTATCCAAGGGTGTGCATGTGTGTATGTGTGTGTGTGTGTTCATATCTTCCATCTCTGTTATTATTCAGATATGATCTATTGACACCACACGGGGACGAGATCGAGAAATGGGTGTTGAAGTCAAGGTAGGCGCCTACATCCTCCCCGCCCTCGCCTCCTTCCCCCTGACATTACGCACTAGAAAAACGAAAACATTTTTTTGAGAGAAACCCCCAAGTGCTGCTGTTCTTCACCGCCAGTTGCGACTTAATTCAGGTTCCCGTCAAAGAAATGGGAGGACGCGAGCATGACTTTGAAGGTAGGTAGGTAGTCGTAAGAGGCCCCAAAAAAAATGCATCTGCGTGTTCGCATTCGTTAATAAACGGCATCATCATGTCTTCACTCGTTTGCCAATTTTGCATAGGATGCGAAAATGGGACGGCAGGCTATGTTTTTCGTACAAGAGGACCTCTGAGTGGTGTGCGATGATAGGTCATCGGGAGATGTGTGTGAGGTGTGAGGCTCCACCCACCTTTGCGTCTGTTTACACAAATGGTTCAGGGTCAGGGAAGCACATGAAAAGATATCGAATATCCATGATGAGCATGGTGGTGGGATAATAACGTGCCAACTTGTAAAGTCAGAAATGCTACACAGCAAGTAGTAACTGGAATAATGTGCAAGTATACGTATCGTGTGCTTCCCTTCCTTGTATGCGTACGTGCACACGCTGGTGTGTGTGTGTGTGTGTGTGTGTGTGTGTGCGTGTGCGGGAAACATAATGGACTATTCTAGTTGTTATTGATGCGCGTGTCACGATCGCACTAGCGAGGCACGCTGTAGGTACGTACGTACGGAATAATATTAGTAGGCATAGCTAGGCATGGGCAGCAGCGGCGCGCGCGGACATACATACGACTATTTATGTGTGCACCATTGGTCGATAATCATGTACGTAAATTAATGTGCGCTGTGCATGTGTACACTTTACGTTCGACCGATGCCGCTCCCTCTTATTTGTGGCAAGCCGCGTAATTGCAATTATAAGTAGGGTACGTTGCATAAGCAATCAACCCTGTCTAGCTGTGCTTGTGGAATATGATGACAATATGCGTTGCTATCAATGGTATGTCTACTTTGCATAAATGAAGAAGTTTTTCCCTTTGAATTTCAGTCGTTCAGCCCAATAGTTGTAAGCAAGTGGCCATCCGAAACTTATTATAATCTGGCCATTTTTCCATAAAACGTCAAGCTTCGTATCTATCTTTCGGAGGGCTTGAGTGCACAATATTATCATAGCAACAATCGGAATCATACAGAGTTTTGAAGTATATATTTTCCTTTCAATTTCATTCTCTCTCGTTACAGTTAAGAAATCTCAAACAAACCGGCTGAAAGCAGATACACGACGACAATTCCCATCTCCTACAAAGAAGATCACAGGTAAATGTCTCCCCACTCCATTCAATGTAGAATATTTACATATTTCACCTTACTCTGACTTTCTAACACTTCCAGGAAATCTTGCTGCAGGAACGTCACTCTGTTCGAGCCCCAATTGCGCAAAATACATGAGATTGAACATACAGCGATTAATGCGACGATGCGCGTTGCTATGTAAGCTACTAGACCTGTCTGCCACTCCCTTGGCCTTTGCTTGTTGTTTTGCATGATCCATGAGCTTTCCATCGAGTTCGACACCCACGGAGTAAAAGCCTTGACAGGAAATGGTTGAGTATACGAATCTCTGCGGTCTTAATCATTGTCAAACGTTCAATATTAGCAGGACAACACCCTTCTGTGCCGCTTCAATCACCACTCGCCCGTCGCCGCTTCCAAGATCAAAGAGCTAATGAAAGATTACCATTAATAAGAAGGTAGACACAAGTTCTTCATGGAATCTGCAGACTGCATTATCTGATCCCATAACATTAGCCCCACCAAACCTTCGTCTTCTCGTTGACTCCTTTGCAATGCGTTTTAGCCTATTTAAACAGCTGCAGAATCAGCGACAAGGGCTAATTTTGGAGCTGGATATGCTGTCGACAAGAACGGACCCATTCCAGAGCTTCCTTGATATCTTCTTTACCAGAGGGCACGTATGGAGCCAGAAGACCCTTTGAACAAGACAATCAGCAAACGACTCACGGCTATTTCTTCTCTATCAGATGATATACATGCTTCCAGAATCCAGCTCCATCCGCAATACTAGCGGTAGCCTCCTGCGTCATCCCTGCTGATTCATCTAGGGCCGGAGGGGGAGTGGAGCTCTCCGCTTTCGCCTCTGATGGTCAGATTGTGCATTCGCAATCACTCGTACTGTTGTCCACAACCATTTTATTTCATCAAGAATGAAGTGGGAAAGCTCACTACTCCTTTAGGAAAGCCTCTCATTTGCAATCGAATTGGAATTCCTGACCTCCCCTTCCCCCTGCACCACCAGCCTCCGGTGCCTTCATCCGATCCGTCGGCTCGTCGGTCTTTCTGTCTGGCTGTGCGAGTGTTGGTATCCGTTCAGCGTTAGGAAACTTTTTGAGCTGAAAACTTCCTACGAGAAGATTCATGACAGCACAAATGTGAATTTGGGGTTGCGACTCATCCAGATACAGGGTCGTAGTGGCGAAACGGCATGGTTGTGGACGGTTGGAAGTGCAGGGCGATGACATGGAAAGTATTTCGATTTTAAGTGTTAGTTGCATTGTCGCAGGTTATTTTCGGCATTACTTTCGCCATTTTCTGGGGCCTCGTAGTGGTTATCCCCGAACCAGGAGGATGGTGGAAGGTGCTCGATCAAGATACACGATACGCTGGCCCACCCAACATGCATGCCTCTCTTATAAATATCCTGAGCACTGAGACGGATTTCCCATAATAGATTCACAGAATTTAGCCACTTCATCGTCCTTGTTTTTATGTTTAAGATTGGTGATCGATGGCGAACTGAGGCATCGTTGATTTCTATTTTGTGTAAATTTGCTCCCAGGGAAAGAAAACGAGGATCTGACGTCTAGATCCGATGAGGTTAGTGGGCATCGTGATAAGGGTTGTGACGGATCTCAAAAGAACGAAGCCCCCGAGCTAGTGAACAAGCGCACCTCGACGGTTGGGAAAGGCGGAGAGCGGGGAGAATTCGGAGGAGAGAGTAAGTACAGAAATGACGCCGACCAAAGCAGTAGTAGCAATGGGAATGATGAAGTGGGTGCTCTCGTCTCGCATCACGTGGTTGCGCCATTAGGCGATATGAACGCCGAGCCATCCATTACTTCACCTGTTGTTGCACGTCTCTCCAAAGGTGGTTGTGAAACGTCCATCACCTTTCTTTTTCGATCTATGGGGGGAGGGTGGGAGGGAGGAAAGGGTCAAACATAAGATTCCTATGGTTTCTGCTACAGCGACGAAACACAAAGAGAACATTGTCGACTTCATTTCCAATTCACAAGATCACTTGAACCTTGCCCCCCTCCGATCTTGCTTGGAAGAGTAACAGTCGTGTCGTACGCAGGCACAAAGGTTCTTCTGGAAAGTGTAGAGGGTAATCGAGTGAAGGTGATCTACCCCACTCAGGGGTGGATGTCCCTTACGGCAAATGACGGAACTGAGGTTCTTGCGCCATTGCAATCATCGAGATCAGCACGCCGGCGACCGTCATTATCGTCATCCCGCTCCATCACAACCACACTCAACAACAACAACAACAGTAACAATAACGACGATATCAGTGGTAGTAGCACACCCAACGACAGGTCAGATTGTTCTTCTCCCTCGGAGAAGAAGATCAGCCTTGCAGAGCTTGCTCGGACCCTGCTAAAAAATCTGGATGTAAAAGACCGAATGTATCACTTTAAGACCTACAAAAATTGCTTGGTTGGCCAGGATGCTGTGACATGGATGGTGACCAACAAGTACGCAAAGAACAGGAAGAAAGCGGTCCATCTCGAGAGCATAACAAACTCCTCAGCACATTCAAAATACACTTCCTCTCTTCCATCCTCCCCCTTCCCCGCCCAGTGCACGCACGCCATACTTGCTTTAACGCAAACATCATCATCAGCCTACATCATGCATTCATATGAAAGCTTCTATGTTTTCATACCCAGGTATATATCTTGAATAAGCTTCACCGCTTGGGAGTAATCGAGCACGTGACAAAAGACCACATAGTGAAGGACGAGTACCTCTTTTATCGGATAAACGATGCCAAAATACCAAGCAAGCCTCCAGCTGTAGCCCAGGAAAAAGCGAAGGGTTCCAAGGAAACAATGGAAGAGACGCTTAGCATCCTGACGAATGAGCTCCATGTCTTACATGGTAATCTAGCAAAATGGTTGACCGGGAAGGGGGGAGGGGGAGTGGGATACTTGGGTATATATATACACACACACACACATATATATATATATATATATATATATATATATATACCCACACTTACATTTGGTGTATGAAGATACATCTAAATCCATGGTATTTGCGTGTGCTTGGGTGTGCTACATCTCTAACTACAATGTTGCGACACCTGAATTATACCGTATTGAGAGATCAACCTGAAACAAACATACTTAAATCGTGCTCGTAGTCAATGTCCCCCCCCCCCCCCTTTCTCCTCACCGCCTCTCCCCCATTCAGCCTCGAAGCGGCAGGCCCAACAGGACAACCGTATGGCCGAGGCGGCGCACATCGAAGAGCACCTTGAAGCTCTGCAGTCGCGATTGGAGGAGATGCATGCGAGCACTCGCAAGGAATCGATTGTGGACGAGGTCGCTCCCATCATTGGGTCAAGCAATCAGGACAGATCTGCCGAGCAGAAATTCAATATAACCGACTTTTTCAGCGTTAGCCCGGAGACTGACAATCAGAATGGTACCGAAGGGGAGACCGAGGAGGGAGATAACGCTGTGTTGAGCAGGGGGAAGCGTATTACCGTGTACAAGAAGGGTGAATACATTGCCTCCAGCGGTTTGCTCGTCAGGAAGAAGAAAGGGTAGTGGTAGTAGTAGTAGTAGTAGTAGTAGTAGTAGATGTAATCGAAGTAATTAAGTAAATGAGATAAGGTAGTTGGGGCGGGGGAATGGGAATTCATACAGCACCACCGAACTTGTTTGGTTTGCTATTGGTGATCTTGCCGACGTGCGACCAGTCCCGAGCCTCTTCGTTTCGTACGCTTCCTCACACACGCCTACACGAATACATACACCACCCCCTTCTCACTTGGCCCTCATTTTTCTCTCTTAACACCAGAACTACGGATATTTGGTACGTACTCTACGACGATGGACGATGTGAGCTGCAGGATATGAAAAGCGTGCGTTACCAGCTTTTGCCTGCTCAGACAGCCTCCCCCGAACAACTCACGAGAGAAGCTATTGGAAACAGAGGTAGCTCTAAGGCTGCGACCTCTGACAACGTTTCTGTTGGGAGTGATGGAGAACCTCTCCCGAATAATACTTTGGATGCGAAATTGAACCCAGCCAACTCATTACGGGAAGAACAGGACTTTGATGAAAAGCAGCAGGGTAGTAGCTATACACCGACAGCAGGAGCGTTATCAGCAGGATCCGGAAGCAAGGATGGGGCCGACACCACAAGCACAATCGCGTCGTTGACTTCTTCGCTCAGAGATTTTTCTATCGGGGAGAGAGAGCTGGGAAAGTCGCCGCCGCGAGTCAATAGGGCCCGTGAACGTTCAGGGCGCTTCTCGAATACAGAAAGCTTTCTGGGTACTATTGGGAGTGGAGGGAGCGGTAGCCGTGGGAGCCCGAGCACTCGCCAATTTCCTGCCCATAGCGAGGAACCATAGCTAGGAACCATAGCTGCCAGTTTCCGACAATTTTATTTTGAAAGTGCTTTGGCATTCACAATAATCTTAAGAGAGTTCTATATCAGTGACTAGCTGGAGCTCTAGCTGATATGGTTGTTTTCTTGTTTTTAGCAGTCAATGCGAGTACGCTTATTAGAGTTTTATATCTTTTAGTTTAGTTAGCTACGAGCTACGATGTAGCATATTGCCCCTTGCTAGCTTGCGTAGCATAATTTATTACTTTGATTGTTATCATTAAAAAAAAAATCAATCGAAATGCAATTTTATTCGAGCCTGCAACAGGCGAAGTAATGAAATGTAATGCATCGGGTAAACGTTGCATCTCTGCGAAGGATGCGTCACTTTTGTGACAATCATTTGCACTAGCTAGCTAGCAAGGCATCATTTATGCATATACGCGCGACATTCAGAATCACATCTAGACATGACGTGATGCTCCTTGCTCTATAGTGGCAGAGTCAACTTTGTACAATTGCTCTGCAAATGCGTTGCAGGCTAGCAGGGTCCATCAATCATGCAATCAGTGCACGTACCGTACGTCTACACATACATGAGCATTGCATGTCCAACACATGGTCGAGAACAAATCAGATTGCGCAATCAAATGCGCGCGATCATGAATCGCAACGACGACACGAACCGGTTGACAAAGGCTGAAATTGAATCCAGAACTGCTGCGCGCAGTGCGCGGCAACATCGGTCGCATGAGGACGCTTTCAAATGCATGAAACACATTGTGGCAGAAACCAACAGATGCAACATTAGCGCTGTAGCCGCTGCATTGCACAGCTACATCAGGATGACCATTGAAAAAATTTGATTCTTCATCACATCCGTCTCACATGAGCATTGCACAGCTCTAG
Organism: Bigelowiella natans CCMP2755; assembly: GCA_000320545.1. Lineage (NCBI taxonomy): Eukaryota > Cercozoa > Chlorarachniophyceae > Bigelowiella > Bigelowiella natans. The sequence goes on along the minus strand of ADNK01001117.1, from coordinate 4,889 downwards.
AGCTGCATGAGGATGACCATTGAACAAATTTAATGTGATTCATTACATCCATCTTACATGAGCATGTCACTGCCCACACACCTCAAGAGAGAACAAGCTCACTCCACATATTACTAGATGAGCCTGATATCGTGTGTGACTCCTGCAACAAATTCATGATATAGATCTCCGTTTATTTTTGGAACGTGGCCGCTGTGCTGGCCGCCGCGCTTTCGATGACCGAGCCATCGAGTCTTGCCGTTGATACTTATTTTCGTCGACTAGAGAGAACGGGTTCCGATTCCTCTTCTGGCGCGCTTTCGGATTAGCATTCTTATTTCTCCTGTATCTCTCATGTTTATCACCCCGACGGTATTTTACACCCTTTCGAGCTCCCCCCACATTCACCGGAAGGACCTCGGAGAACAGGGCCTTCGAATAAACTCCGTTAGCCCCACTCCCAATGGGAGGATCAGGCGGCGCATAAGAGTGCTTCCCAGTCCGATTACCTTTGAACCGGAACTTTTCGACAATAGCTCCTGGAAAGTACTCGATCGGTGGAAAGGTGCAAATGCAATTTGGGAGCGCGGCGGAGATGCTGTCGCGTCCATCCGTAGCGGAGATCCAGCCAGAGGCTTCTAGCGTGTCTAAATCCCAAAACACCACGTCACCTTGCCCAGAGACTCCACCGAGAAGGTCTCGTGTTGAGTTGAGGCATCTACATATCTCAAGTTGCGTCATCTCGGAGGCCAAGCCCACACTTTGCACCACTCGGGACGAGGGACTCAGCACGGGAGGGCGGCCGCAGTCCTGCTCCATCTTCTCACCTGATCGCATTGTTTGATCGATGTCCAGGGGGGAGGGAAGCTCATAGAGCAGCGGCTTTCCAAATCCCCCAATGGCGACCATGGAGTCGTTGATGAATTTCACAGCTGGGCTGCTGCCTTCCGAGATATACATGTGCCTATTTTTGTCGAAGAACAATCAATGCGCGCGACAATTCTTCTCATCAACAAGCACTACTCTCCATCGACCCGAATAGAAATGGTGTAGGAGAAGAATATCGAGACGAGAGATATTGATGCAACCCTTTAAAATAAAAAACTCTCGCTCTCGCATCCAAGGCGACCGAATGGAAATAAACATGCAGAGCTGTTGCTAACCGTATCTCCCCGATAACCCGGCCTCCATACTCGATGACCCTTGTGATTTTCTCGGAGGATATTGAAAATAAATTGCCGGATGGCGACCATAGGATGCTGGACGTCCCTTCTGCGCACGGTACCTTGTGCGTGACCGACATCTAAAAAGCATTTTTCGCTATGAGAACTTTATGCAACATATTTATGTTTCGAAAGTAAAGGCCCGTTTCATCTGATTCCCAAGATACCGAGCAAACGAGGAGCTCTCATTACGCTGCAAAACGAGGCAGCAGAGATAAACTGCAGGCATTTCAAAAGAATATTTCGTGTGTCCAGCCCGTTGTGGCACACATTGCATATGTGATGTTCTTTTGCATCGCTTATTGGAGTGTTATTGGTCTGCCATCGCATTATTACAGTAGTGAGGTTCCAAGCACAGAGGAAGTTGTCCCTTGACACGGACAGGGCAAGTGCTCTCTCGCGTGGATGCACCGCAATAGACATAACTGATTTATTGAAAATGGTAGCTTGGAAGGGTGAGTACGTTTGGGAAATTCGAGCGACAAACAACGAACACGATGAGGGAATGGAAAGGAAAAATAAACATATAAAATCAAATTAAATAAATAAATATATATATATATATATATATATATGTGTGTGTGTGTGTGTGTGTGTGTATATTTACACAAATAATAGATCAGAGTATATAAACATACTCTTCTTCTTAATTTTTCTTTTTTGTAGTGTTAGCAGCAAACTTAAAAGAACATGACATCACGCACGCACACACACACACACACACACACACACACACTCAGAGAAAGAGAGAGAGAGAGAGAGAGAGAGAGAGAGAGAGACTCGCGCGCACCTTCCGCTTGATGTACAAATTTCGCCTGAGTATAATTTAGAGTGTCCCTATGGATGCGCAGGAGCTTTCCACTGGTAAGGCCGCACAAGAAATCGGTTCGATCTAGTATTTAAAGCACAAAACAACCGTGAATCATTTTTTCACACCACGACTTGATTGCAATGTCGGAGCTTGACCAATTGGCACGAGGCAGGTGACGGAGTCAGGTAGGCGAACGATGCCCACGATGGTCCTCCTATTCACATCCACAATCCCAACCTCCTCCAGGGTCTCACAGCTGTACACGACCGTTCTGCCGGAAGGGAATGCTTTGATGCATCTGAGATCGTCATTAACCTAAGCGAGCGTCGCCAAGGGAAGGTTGAAGGGTTAGAAATCTTACCTGTGCTTCCAACTTTTCTGTGTGTCTGTTTGTGTGTGTGTGTGTGTGTGTGTGTGTGTGTGTGTGAGAGAGAGAGAGAGAGAGAGGGGGGGGGGGGGGGAATAGGCACCATATCTCTTTCGAAGCTTTGCCCACGCAGAAGGGGAACTTGGCTCAGTGTCTTTGTCCTTGGCTTCCTTGTGTGGTTGCTAAAAGAAAACTTGGCGGGCACTTGCGCCTTAACGATTTTCACACATCCTTTCGTGTACCTGAAGAAATTGTACGAGGTCGTATGTCGTGTGCGTGTGTGCGTGCGTGCGTGTTCCTGATGTGGTTGGATATATTTGTTCTGTGTGATATGTCTTGCGTCACACTTATGTTCGTGTTTAAGTATTCCAAATATACCCTATGGCAAGCTGAAAGTAGTCCCATAAACGATGTGGAATTTGGTATGGATTGGAAGGGAGCACCCCTTTGGCACCGTCATCATCTGCGCTTCCATGGACATTATGTCGGGCCAGAGGAGCGGGCTCTTTCCCGTTCTTGCCCGAGGTTAAAGAAGAGGACAGGAGCTCCGAACATTCACGTAACGTTGCAGGCGATGGGGCATTGAGAATGCACACCGTAGCCTGGAGGAGAAGGAGAAGGAGCGCTAGCAAGGTTCTCGATTTCTTGCGCAGCCTAATTTGCATACACGAAACTTCCGGTTACGCCATCAGTGATCGCGAGATGGAAAAAAGCAGGAAGGGGATATATCGCCTACGAAAATGGGTGCTACGTCTGGGGGCAGTTCTGACCACATTCAGGCACCCACAGCTAGCAGCTTGCATTGTCCACGTGCATGACGATGCAAACGGCAACCCGCCATCGAAAGGGGATGCTCACGACCCGATTTCCCGTTTTAATACAGAAATATAGGACAATTCATATCTGCGTCTAGTGAAAATGGCGCATACTCCTAAGTACCCCACTATCTGAATCATCGGGTCGATTTTTGCTAAAAAAGGCACCCGTTTGGTTGCATCCCCTTCCCCAAATTTTCAGTGGAAGAAAAGAAGATTTTCCCATCCTTTCTCAGAACTGAAAGCGATGTTTCCTCGCTCGAATTAGAAAATCGCATGCTGGATTCGCATCGGTCGAGGCAAAAGGGAACCCATTTCCGAAGTGAATCTTTCGTGAGAGGCCAGCGTTATTCTGAAGCAAGAAAAATCCCGCAATTTCTCAAATCTCCTCTGATTTGACCAGATACAGGAGATTTCCTCCAGAACGCCATGAAAACAGGTGACGCACATCTTCGCTCCTTGCAGGCTGACGAAATAAAAGCTCTGGCGCAAAACATTTTGTTTTCCTAATACGACTTGAAAAGCATCCCAGACTATGATCTTCACCGTTATCAACCGCATATCTCATGGAAATGGTGGTGTTTGTGAGATAAATCCTTCACGAAAATAGAAAACAGTAAAAAACTAGAGCACGATCGAGAAAATTGCAGAATATTTCGGACTGAAGATAAATTATGTCGCGCTAATAAAATTAAAGGGGTTTATACGCTTAGGAATCCTATTCGAAATCTGTGTCCGGGGACCTCGATACACATAGCGGCCTACCCTAATCATCGGGCCTTCTCTCTCCGCTTCTAGTCCCAACCCCTCCACACATCTTACATTTAAAGAGATAAAAGAAAATTGTACGTAGTAAAGATTAACTGAACCTGAGTATCAGTCTTAGTAACCTTTCATCCCCTCCGTTGGATTAATGGAAGAGAAGAGTTGCGATTGTCTCCACGGAGACTCGAAGAAAGGCGCCAAGCAATGGCAGGAGGACAGCTTTGGTTACTTGGTTTCGAAGAATAAAAAAGTTTACGTGCTTTCAGTGTTCGATGGCCATGGCGGGTATTCCTTTCCTTCTCAGAATCGATTTTAGATGTTTTGTTAGGATATCTTGTTTTTCCCACCACTGTGCAACGGCGAAACCTATCATATTTAGCAGCTCATATGCGGACAGTCAAGTTGACTTTTATAGAAACAATGCTCTTGAATCTTAAGTTTGGAAAGGGTGCAACAAACAGACGAACAATTGTTTTAAATAATCGGACTCATCAGGTACAACGGCCTCATAGCATCCAACACAGCGAAGGATACGCTCCGGGGTCACTTCGCCCCCCTTTTAGAAGAATGCGAAAGTCCACTTCTAAGAATCTTCCCATTAAATGGGAAAATGTCTCTCTGTGACGCATGATATTAGTAGAAGGGGGGGGGGGGGGGGGTTGTAGTCGCTGAAAAGCATGATTTTCTGGAATCCGACTAGTATCAAACAATTCACATGACTTTTCCCTTGTGACAACGCGGCCTACTTCGGAGAACAAAACCCAAGCACTTTATATGTTCCAGGGAAATCATTGTTTGAATATCATTGTCTTCCAGGTTGGAAACAGGACCGGTGGGAGAAAGAGCTGAAAGAACTCTTCGCCGTCATACATGAAAAAATTCGCGAACAGTTCCTCACGCAAAATGGACAAAAATCTATTTCGAGCCGC
>ADNK01001118.1:2500-10740 GCA_000320545.1 Bigelowiella natans CCMP2755 | reverse complement strand
AAGTAGTCCACTGGCGTTGCAATGCTATGGCTATAGTCTGCTGCTGCTGCTATTTGCAGATGATGATGTGTATAGATCAGACAGTAGGCACCGTAGTAGTTAGTAGTAGTAGTAGTACACAGTAGTAGTAGTAGTAGTAGTAGTAGTAGTAGTCCCGCCCCGAGTTTGTCAAAAGTTCCTCGATATCTATCGGCTTGGCCATATCCCGGAAACACGCCTGAAAGTTGTTGAGGAGAGCGTCGTGGCCGTCCTTCTGTGTGAACCGTCTCGCGACGTCTTTGGCCGCCAGCTGGTAGGCCCTCTCGATTTTGGGAATGTCCTTATCGTCAACGCACGGATTGGGTGTGTGGTCGAGCACGAGCTCTAGCAGCAGGTCAATTACCATCTGCACTGTTACCAACCGATATGGAGGCTGAACGGCCTGCGAGATTATTATTATTATTAGTAGTAGTAGTAGTAGCAGTAGTAGTAGTAGTAGCAGTCGTGTGGTCAAAGATCAATGCAGCACGATTTTCGCGATGATAAAATCATGATGCATTCCCAGAGACAATGTGGGAGAGGCTCCAGGGGAGGGGGGGGGGGTGGATTGATCTTGAGCAAGAGCAGTAAGGAGTCATCGGCATCATCATTATCATCATAATCATCAACAACATTTCCATAAAGAGCTATTTGTGGACATGGCTGTATATGGAACCCATACAACAACAACTACTACTACTACTACTACTACTACTACCAGTGCATTTAGGAGGGAGTCGACCACTTCCCGGCAATACCTTCATTTAAGATAGATGATGATGATGATGATGATGATGATGATGGTGAATATGATGATGATCACGGATATGCAATCGCAGGACAAGCCGACGCATCATCATCGATGTTTTCAGCACTAAGAAACTACTCTTCTTCAAGTGTGTTCAGAATATGTATAAAAATATACGCACTCGAGCTGTTGCCCCCTTCCTCTCCTCTTTGCGTCCCCCCCCCCCATCCCGGTTTGTTCCGTAGCTGTTTCCCCCTTCATATTCTCCTTCGATTTAGTTCTTTCTATCGTTGATGCTGTAGCTCTGAGGACAGCGGTCGCCTTCTTCGTCCTCTTCATCTCCCCGGGAACGTCGTTGCTCGATGTATTATTATCATCGTCATTGTCATTGGGCCTACTACTACTACTACTACTACTACTGCTACTCCTCTTGTTATTACTACTCCTCTTGTTATTACTACTCCTACTACTACTATCATTTTTCTTCGTCCTGCTACTTATATTATCTGTATCTTTTTCGTTTTCTTTTTCTTCTTTTTCTTCTTCATTCCCGTCATCGTCATCGTCCTGTCCCGCGGCAGCAGCAGCAGCAGCATCAGCAGCATCGTCGGGGGGTGTTGTGCTCGTTGTAGTCGTCGTCTTGGAATGGGGCTTGCTATCATGAAACACGCGATGATCGGAGTCGTTATGACCCTCCCCGCCCCCCTCGTCCTCGCCTGCTCCCCGACCTTTCTTCTCTACCTTCGCTGTGGTTCCCCGACTACTATCAATCGTCATTGCCGGAGAAGCAGCAGCAGCAGACGCCTCAGGTTCTTCCTCGAGATGCTCATTGTGCATCTGCTGCTGCAGCATCTGTGATGGAGAATCATTGCCATTATCTGCTGATGGCGATGAGGAAGGAAGCCTTGCCTCGTGCGGCTGCTTTGTGTCATGATTCTCATCGCCGTCACCGTCATCATTTCTGTTTTCCTCTTCTCCCCTCTCCTCCTCCTCCGCCGCGTCCTTCTCCTCCTCCTCGTCGTAGTCGTCTTTACCCTTGCCCATTGCCGCTGACGGTTCTTCTAGAATATCGTCATTGTTACTACTACCATTATCTTCACCACGATCAGGTTGAGGACTGGGTAGTTGCTCCCCCCCCGTCTCCTCATCTCCATCATCACCTCCACTACTCAGCTTCCACTCCGGGGGAGCGGGAGGGGCGGCGCCCGGCGCAGGAGGCGTTCTAGATTGTAGGTAAGCTCCGCCATTCTGCTCCTCCTCCTCCTCCACCTCCTCCTCATCGTCTATGTCAACTTGCCTCCGCTGCAGCAACAAGTTAATGGCGTCTTTGTTCAGCGCGCCTTTGAAGTCCTCCATCTTCAGGCCAGCTGCCGCTGAAATGGATGAAAATGGCAAGCATATATTGGCTCAAAAGCTCTCACACATAGATATAGTGTAGTACCTGCTGCGGGTCTTCCCAGGTCTTCATGGTCGTCGTTGTTATTGTTGTTTTTGCTGTTGTTGTTGTTGTTGTTGTTGTTGTTGTTGTTGCTATCGTCATCATCATCGGGGTTGCTGATATCTGAAAGGGCACTACTTAACCGCCCCTCGCTGCTGGTCAACTGCTTGAGAAGGCGCCGCTTACGATAGTATCTAATTTTGCATAAATCAGGGGGGGAGAGGAACAGGGAGAAGGGCAAGGATGAGGGTACATCCGAGAAGAAACACGAGGAGGAGGAGGAGGAGGAGGAGGGACAAGAAGAGATAGTGTGATGATGATGGAATTTATCACACACACAGACTAAGAACATACTGCCAACCTGAAGAATCAGCACAAAATATCGCTTGATCATCTATGTTCTCTCTCTCTCTCTCTCTCTCTCTCTCTCTCTCTCTTTGTGTGTGTGTGTGTGTGTGTGTGTGTGTGTGTTTGTACATTGAATATATACTTAACTATATTATGGATATTATGAATGTATACTAGTACGTATGTGTGTATTATTACTGCTGCGGGCAAATTGCCCCCTTGTAGAGCAGCTCCTTGCTGATTGCTGGGTTTTTCAGCATGGCAACAAGCACTGTCACCACGCCATAGACGAGGTGCTCATGATTCTCATTCAGCATCCCTACGAGAATTATCAAGAACGAGGGGGGGGAGGAAGCGTCACTCAGCATAATGGTTTTGGAGTGTTCTTGATAAATTTCAATTAATGCTGGTGGTTGTAATGATGATGATGATGATGATGATGATGATAATTGTGATGGTGATAGCCCCCCCCCCCCCCCCCTCTTATCCAAGGATAGGCACCTATCAAAGCTCTACGTGTCTCGTTGGTGGGGAGCGGTTCGAAGTAGTTTGGACATGCCTGGTAGTAATGGATTGAATTGTAGTAATGAATTTTGATAATCGTCGTCGCGCAAACGCATAATGTTACACCACCACCACCACCAGCAGCACCTACACACCTTGACTGGGCTAATCACAGGGCCAACATCCGGCATATGGCTACGCGCATTCAAGTTCATGTCTCGTGGGAGGTTCTTCCTATAGTCCCCGTTTGGAAGATAAAAGAGGAGGACGAAGAAGAAGAAGAAGAAAGAGCACAATGACCATGACCACCATAGTTAATTGTAATCCGAAAACTGTAAAAACAAAACTGTGTGCACGCTCCCCCACCTCCCCGCCCTCCCTACTCTGTTCCCCTCCCCTCGTTAGTTGGCCGACTTTCTTCGCTTGGAATCTGATTTCTCGTCGTCAGTGCCGCGGTGGCGATGATAAGCTCCCATCATGCGGTCAGTGCTATCACCCTCTTCGTGGTCGTCGTAATCGTCATCATCATCATCATCATCATCACTAAAATCGTTCTTATTTCTGCTTCTCCTCTTGGAGTCTTCTCTCTCTTCCTCAGTGCCCCCCCCATCTTCTTCGTCTGAATCGTCACTGTATCGGCTACGGTGCTTGCTACTATTGCCACTGCGGCTGCCTTTCCTGGGAGATGATTAGGATGAAAAGTAAACCACGTATTTCGAAAATAACATAGATCATTATCTCCCTCCCCCTTCTTCGGCCAGTCTCTTATTCTCCTTATTCTCCTCCTCCTCTTTCACTCACCGCCTGTGCCTCTTGCTCGATGTTCTCTGCGATGATGACGCAGGATAGAAAAGGCTCGTCAGAGGCACGGGCGACTTAATCGGGTGCGTTGGAGCCGCGTCTATTAGCCATTTCGACAGCAACGGTGGGTGCTAAGAAGCAAGGGGAGGGGGCCAGGTCAGTCACAAAGCTGCACTGCTATTCTATACATACTTATACATCCACGTACACATCCTCTCGTCCTCTCTTATATGTCCCCCCCCCCCCACTTCCGACTCCCCCGCACACAGAGCATCGTACACCTTATCGATGAGGCATGTTGCAATGGCGTTGACAAAGCCCTCGTGCCGGAACACGAGGAATATCTAAAAGGAAGAAAGGAAGAAGCAGGATTATCATGATGATCACGATGATGAAGATGATGATTTAGAACACCACTCTCTCTCTCTCTCTCTCTCTCTCTCTCTCTCTCTTTCCCCCCCTCGACGCATCGTACAGCGGTTACCTGTGCAAGAAGGAACAGAGCTAATTTTGGACTAAGCAGCATCTTCGCCCTGTTCTGCTGCTGACGAGTATTAAGAGGCACTGGAAGCAAGCTGCCAATGAGCACGGGAAGGATAAAGTGAGCTAGTAACTGGTCCATCCTGATGATAATAACAACAGAGTATAACGATGATGATAATAATGAGGAGGAGGAGGAGGAGAATAATGATGGAGTCACTCCAACGGCCAACAAAAGTGTGTGTGTGTGTGTGTGTGTGTGTGTGCGTGTGTGTGCGTGTGTTTGTATGCGGATGGGTGTGAAAGGGGGAAGAGAGAGAGACAGATAGAGAGAGAGAGAGAGAGAGAGAAAGAGAGATGAGAAGAGTGGAAGGAGAGGCTATGTATTTGGATATTAAGAAAGTATTTGATCGTGAATCTTCGGGTGTTGAAATGACAATTATCCATCGCACAGGCACATGACATTTTTGCATACAACACACAACACACACACACACACACACACACACACACACGCGCGCGCGCGCGATAAGCGAATAATTTCGTTGTCGATTATATTACAGAGTGTTGCCAAGGGCGTCTTTTTTGATATCTTTCCCCAGATCAAAGATATCCTACCATCACAAATGTTGTTGCTCATGATCAGGAGGCATGACAAGCAGCACACTCCAAGCCATCATACTTATCTACCTGTATATAGTAGTAGAGATCGATCTGGTTCGCGACGCACTCGTTGACTTTCCGTGAGTTGAGATATGTGCTGCTCTCCATCAGCTTTTGGATGTTCCTGGCCTAGTAGATGGCAATAAATAACGCTGACGAAGGCTGCAGCATAAGCGTCGTTTTCGTATTTGGAGATACTATGGATATCAATTGCTACAGCTTGGAGATATTCAGACCCATCCTCCTCACTACCACCCCCACCACCACCTGACTCGTTACTACTGCTACTACAACTACTACCACTAAATACTACACAACCTCGAATGAACAGTAACAATACTACTACCTGATCAACTATGTAGTGAACTAAGTTGGAGAAATACGGAACCGCCGACCGATTCAAGATGAATTTCTAAGGGATGATGGCGATGATTATGATGGTGATGATGATGATGAGGAGGAGGAGGAGGAGGAGGAGGAGGAGGATGGAGCAAAGAGCAAAGAGCAAAGAGCAAAGAAAGCAACCACCACACCTGGCAAGGCTCATAGTCGACTTTGTAGACGTTCAGGGTGAGGGTCCGGACAGCGATACGCACCATTTGCTCCTGGTGATTGAAGAATTTGATGGCCTCTGTGTACAGCGGGAAATCCTGCGCCTGCATAACATTAATTAACACCAACGAGTACATCAGAAGAAGATCCATCAGTAAGGAGGGGATTTAAGCTGAACAAAGATTTAGTTAAAAGCATTGATGGTTTCGCGCCACAAATGATCGATTGTTCGATATATCCTTTCAATTATTCGGATATTTGTGAAACAGCAGCCATCACATACGGGAGATGGAGAACAAGAATAGAAGACTACTACAAGGAGGATGCTATAAAAGGACAGGGTGACTTCGTATTCGTCATCATCACAATCCCCCCCCCCCCTCCCTCTTTCTCTTTTCACCCGTTCGTTGAAGAAGAATTGGATGGTTTGCGGGTTCAACTTGAGAGACAGCGTCTTTTGTGTACACACGCATATACACACAGAGAGAGAGAGAGGTAAGGAGGAGCTATAAGGGGCAAAGTTGTAGGAACATAAAAGAAGCGTGAACATGTGGTTGTGTCCTTCAATGACTATGAGTGCTCCCCAGTTCGTCTCTCATGTGGCTGCGTTGTGTTCTATATCTGTGCATCCGTGCGAGCGTATTTGTGTTGTGTGTACGTGTGTATATGTGTGTGTGTGTGTGTGTGCATGTGTGTGACTTTCTTTGTGTGCGTGGCTGTGGTGGGATGAGGTGGATCTACAATGATATAAATGCACCCTCTCTCTCAATCTCCAGAAAAGTAATTTCACAACATTGTAAATTTCACGAAAATTCGTCAGTGGAGCATCATCTATCTGTGTATTCATTGTGAACCTCGGTTCTACTGTGCATATGCTTTTCAACGTGTAAATCTTCAAAACCGATCATCATCTTCATCAAGGCTACCTTCAGAAATGAGATGTAGTAGGCCAGGAGACCCTCGTCCGAAAAGTCGAATTTGTGGACGATGAGGTCGTTGATGTAGTTGTTGGATAAGAGGTAGAACACTGCAGAGAAGGAAGGAAACAGCACACACACACACGCACAGAGAGAGAGAGAGAGAGAGAGAGAGAGAGAGAGAGAGAACTAAGAAAACATACACACAATATCCTAGAACTCACGCTCTTAAAGATTTATAAAATTTACGACCTGCTGTCTCGCTGTGGGTGTTCTGCAGGAGAATACTTAGGCTCTGTATCACTTGAACTTTGACTGATTTCTCACATTTTTGCCCCAATATTTCGATGCAGTGCTTCAGGATGTTCTTCTCACAAAAGAAGCTGACCATTGTCACAAGACGCGACGGAAGTTATTAGTAAGATGACGCGAAAGTAAGATAATCATGAAGAATGAGTCTTGCTCCTTTTTTTTTTCATTTTAATAAATCTGATCACACATAGTAATCTCTTCGTACATGCAAGGTGAAGGGAAGGGTATGTACACACATGATTTGGAAACATGATGTATACATAAGAATATTGTATATATGTATATATATATATATATATATATATATATATATATCTTTCATATTAAAAATTACTCGAAGAAACTAGGGTTGTGCTTGTCGCCCCAAATCATAAGCTCTGCGATTTGCCGGAGGACTTCAACGACAACCGTTTGATTCTTTTTTGTGACCACGACATTTTTCAGCAGCTGCTGGTAGAGGTACCTGGAAGGATCATCATAGAAGGTATATGAATCAATTTTGGCGATTACACACACAACGAGCCTCTATGGATTAGCAGCTTCGCCATGGCAGAAAAGCCAATTAAAACTGGCTTTTCTAAACAAGAGAAACACAACAATTCATTGACTGTGGTGTGCTATCTGTATTTGGTGAAACGACAGCGACTCACTCAACATAAAATCAGTAGACAAATCTGCGGTGTGCTTTCGAAAATCGCTCGCCTCAAGAACTTGTGTTATTTGACGCGGGTCTTTTAACCCGGAAAACTTACTTGAGGTTCTCCAAAGAAAACTTCTTTCTTGGACGGAAGAAAAAGTTGAACATCTTGCAGACACTCCCTTGGCTCGGCTACCACCTCCACGTTGGTCTCACTCGAGTCTAATCAGATCGGAACGTTTGACGCCCACAGCCTTCTACTTTTCTCTACCTAACGAAAGCGTCGCAATCACAGGCTAGCAAGGAGTCTTGTCCTGTTGTGCCACCACTCAAGTCTTTCTTTAACTCCTTCTAATTCTGCTCTCCGCCCCCCCCCGAGCCTAGAGGGTTGGGTGTCCGAAAGTTTCAGTTGTTCAAAAACTATCGTGCTACATCAAATAAAGCAAACGGATGCTATTTTTGATATTTACGCTGCATAAAAATAAGAATATATTAAAACACTCCGAATCGGCCTCGAAGTTGGAACAGAAAGTTATCTGAGATTTTGTAGTCAGGAATTTTGCGTCGAAATGGAATGCTTTTCTTATATAAGTCTTGGCACACATCATGTCTCTCGCGCATGACTAACATGGAACTCCAGAGTTCCAACTAAATGGCAGCGGGAAAGATTAGCTGTTTTAGACGGAGAAATATCCTATATATGAACCGACTGAAATGCTGAAGGAAGCCGAAATCCACGGTTTTGAAAGGAGAGTATGTGAAAATATATCCAGATATTTCTAGTGATAATTTTGTTCAGAATCGTCAGAATTTCTGAACCAA
>ADNK01001119.1:0-28477 GCA_000320545.1 Bigelowiella natans CCMP2755 | reverse complement strand
CCTTCCGTAGGTACTACCTAGTATTCATGTCATCCACAATCAACGGATATGAAGGCACAGGGCGCTCGTTGTCGCTGAAGCTGGTGAAGCAGCTACGAACACAGTCTCAGGGAGGGGGGCAGAGCAGTGCTCGGTCATCCAGCGCTGCTACGGAAGGAGGGGCAACGTCCTCTTCCACATCAGGACTCGGTCGCACGCTGAAAGAGGTCAATGCCATTCTTCACGGCCAAATTATCTGACCGCGATTATTTATCATCATCATCATTGATGATGCATATTGTTGTTGTTGTTGTTGTTGTCGTTGTCGTGTGTGTTATCAGGTGGAGCTCAAGGAACCCATTCGTTACCAAGCAGAGGATCCGATTGAAGCATGGCTGAATGGTTGGCTGTTGATGAAACACACACACACACACACACACACACACATCGTCGTCATCATGCTGATGGTGATGATGATGATGATGATTTTTGCAACGAGGACCGAACGACGATTACGCTGTTAATGATGAGTTCTTATATTTAGTATTTATGTGAAAATATGCACATATATATATATATATATATATATATATATATACTATTTGTGTGTGTGTGTGTGTATTACTAAAACACATATAAAATATAATTCCCAACAGGATTACTGTGTCTCGACTGCGCTGACTCGGTTCCTGAGGTTCTCTCCCCCCCCTCCCCCCTGATCTTGTTTTACATCGCCTGCCTGGCAGCCGTGATGAGATCTTCAACTTCCCCCTTGATCTAGTCATATCGTCCACTGCAATTTATCATCAATATCCTCATCCTAACAAACCTTAAATTGGTTCCAAGCCCCCCCCCCCCTCCTTATTTTTATTGTATCGTACTTTCGTCGTGACTCGGAAGAGATAAACGTTCCGCAGACGATCTTCTGGCGATGGCTGTTTTGGGTTAATTCAGTTTGTCTATTTCCACCAGATATCCAGCGGGCTGCCCCACCCCAGTCAATGCCAACTGTACGCCGTGAACCGTGATACCCTGTTCTCCTTCCATCGCGCGGCTGAGCGGTTCTTGCAGCAGATGATGTCTCTTTACGTTTCCTCGCACTACAAGAATACGCCTAACGACTTGCAGCTTATGAGTGACGCTCCTGCTCACCGGTAATCACTACTACTGCAATAGTATTAGTAGTGTTGCTGTACCATCCCGTGCGCTCTTTCACCCCCCCCCCCCCCCCCTTTCTCTCTCTCTTGTTTCTTCTTCCTGATGATGCTTAGCGCTGAGCTGACTGTCTCTCCTCTCCTCCCCTCCCCTCCTAGGTTGTTCGTGCTCCTTGGCCCTGTGAAGCCAAAGGGGAGGACACTGCCGGAGATCCTGTGCGTCCTTCAGGTGTGCTTGGAGGGCAGAATCAATCGCAAATCTGTCCAGAGGACTTTGGCGAGGGGAAAGAGAGAGGCGGGCGATCTTATTCCGTGGTGCATGTCACAGCAGGTCATCATCTCACCACCAATACACAAATGTGAAGCAAGATCTTATGTAAGATGTGCGCCGCACGCGCGCGCGCGCGTGTATGTGTGTATGTTTGTCCATGCTAGATATTGTTCTTAGACCACCATCATCATAATCACCATCATCATCACCATCATCATCACCATCTTTACACTGAGCAAACATCCTGCTGCCGCGACTACTACCTGCAGTTCCAAGACGACCGATTTCCGTCCCTGTCCGGAGCGCGCATCGTGCGGATCGCCGTGCACCCGAAGCTGAACCGGATGGGTGGGCCTTCTCTTTCAAATACCAGACTATCATCAAAATGATATTACATCACATACAAGCGCCGTCACCAAACGCATCATTGCCGTCACTGAATGTCCCGCGCATGTTGCTTATCATCCTCAGGGTACTCTACTCGCGCCGTCGAGCTGCTCACTGCGTACTACTCCGGGGACATCATCAACCTCGATGAAGATGCGAAGCAATACGACAACAGCGGCAGCAGCAGCAGCAGCAACAACGCCGCCCGCAGCGATGAGGCAAAACGTGGAGCGCGGACCTTGCTCGAGGAGAGCTTGAAGCCGAGGAAAGGGATGAAACCGATGCTAATCAAACTCACAGAAAGACCGCCGGAAGCTCTTCATTATCTTGGCGTATCCTACGGTAAGTAGTAGTAGCAGTAGTAGTAGTAGTAGTAGTAGTAGTACAAGTAGTAAGTAGTAGTACAATTGACTGTTGTTATCTAAGTGGCGACTGCGCTTCGCTGCTTGCACGAATTTACTAGGCTGATTACCGCGTACAATTAGCTATAACACCGTGCACACAAACACACACACAAACAAACAGATATGAATTTTTACACTTTAAAAAAAGGCCTCACTCTCACGCTGCTGAAGTTCTGGGAGAAGAACGGGTTCACGCCTGTTTACATCCGGCAGACAAAGAATCAGCTGACGGGGGAGCACACGTGCATAATGATCAAACCGCTGCAGCGCTCCAGCGCAGATGTAATGCCCAGTGAAGGATGGCTTGATAATTTCTCCAAGGACTTCCAAAAAAGGTGGGTGCTCTCTCTCTCTCTCTCTCTCTCTCTCTCTCTCTCTCTCACACACACACACACACACACACACACACACAGCAACGCTGTGCATTCTTCCTCTCATTGAACACTCCTCGAAACCTCCTCCTCCTCCTCCTTCTCCTCCTCTCCACGCCTCCTCCATCATAATTCCCCGCCCCCATTGACGGTAGGTTTCTTTCACTCCTCGCCGGGGGGTTCAAGAACATCGACTCGAAGACGGCGTTGACGATCTACCATTCTCACGGGAAGAATGCGCACTACGGGGCCGGCACTAACGACATGGCTGGATACGGCCAGCCTATTCAAGGAGAAACGCTTGATATGTAATCTGTAGATATAGAGCTCATAAATCAAATCAACGATTATTCCGCGAAACACACCGGCGCATGCACTTTTTGGTCCTCTCCCGTGAAATGACGGCCGCGCCGCAATCGTATATGCTTCCTTCCCGATTGTTCTCTTCCCGACATCATCATCATCATCATCATCATCATCACACCACGGAGATCTTCTCGTGATTACTGCCATCCATTCTTCTTGCGACTGCAGCGATGGTTTCGTTTCTAAATGCTTTGTAAAGATAATATTTTCTTAATATTTTGCGCGTGTATGTGTATGTGTATGTGTATATGTGTGTGTGTGTGTGTGTGTGTGTGTGTGTGTGTGCTTGATCGTTGCCACTTCTTCTCTCTGCAGGTACTTCTCGAAATACGACTTGAAACGGCTGGAGTCCTACTCGCGCAATCTGGTCATTCTTCACTATGCCCCCTCCCCCCCTCGCCACCACCGCCTCCGCGTTAACGCAGGCCATCAATTAAGAAAAATATAGTCCTTTTCATTAGATGTTTGCTGCTGCATCTCTGATTATCCTCGAAATCCTTCCACTGGCAGGTGGACTATCACCTCGTCTTGGACCTTGTTCCGATCTGTGCACGCTTGTTCTTCGAGCGACGCCTTCCCGGCGTGGCGTTATCAGCGGCGCAGAGTGCAATCCTCATGGGGATAGGCTTGCAGTGTAAGGTGGGTGGCCCAATCATGTTTCCTTCACAGAGTAACCACGACTAGCATCAAACAATATATGGAGTATATATGTGCGCGCGCGTGTGTTTATGTGTGTGTGTGTGTGTGTGTGTGTGTGTGTGTGTGTCTGTGTAAATGTATGTTTTCCAAATGCATGTTTATGTTTATATATGTGCGGTATGTTTGGGAAAAAAAAAAGACTGATCACAATAATATCAATAGAGTGTGCAAGATCTCGAGGCGCTGTTGCGGCTGGAAAACATGCAGATTTTAGCCCTATTCAACAAAAGTGAGTTTGCACATTAGAGTGGGAGGATAAGAGACAAGAGAGAAAGAGGAAATTCCTGAGAGAGAGAGAGAGAGAGAGAGAGAGAGAGAGATAAAGAAGTTAAGAAAAGCACTAAAAACTAAAAACAATTGTCTCGTTCTTGCGTCCTCTCTCGTCTCGTCTTGTTCCCCCCTTCCTTCTCCTACCCCTCACTTGCTCCTGCTACACCAACTTTCCAAACGAAGGCATGCGGAAGATATCCAAGTTTTTGCGGTCTCTCGAGGAGAAAGTCGCTGCAAAGGACATGGAGAGCACTGTTGCGAGCGGCATTAAGGAATCCGAAAAGGCGAAGAAGACGATGAAGGCAGTGCGGACGAAGCTGGACACAGATCTCAAGCAGAGTGGAGGCAAAGCTCTCGATGATATTCGGTAAGCGGCGGATGATAGATATGTTTGAAGGAAGGCTCGGAGGGGTCCCAGCGAAAGCACATGCCAATTGTGTTCCACAGCCTTGTTAATTAAAAAGTCACACTATCTTGTTGTCTGCGACTTAAACACACAAACACATCCGTTGATATACGTACATCCGCCATGGATCCGACTCTGTGAGCTGCGAACTTCTTATTCCTCCCCCTTCACAACTCAGTGACAAGCAGCGGACGATGCTGGAGAGCATAGACTTGAAGCAATACGCTGTACAAGGAACTTATAAGGACTGGGCGAAGGCCACGAAGAATGGTGCTGCGGTATCTAGCGTTTCTATTCAAGCTACTGACCCTGATCGGAGGAAGAAGAAGAAGGCCAATAAGCGGAAGGGAGGGGCTGCCACCGCCGGTGGCAGCGGCAAGAAGAAAAAGAAGAAGAGGAATAGTAAGGGAAACTAATGTGTGGACAACGCGAGATCATGCCGATAGAATCATCTGCGACTAGATAGAGGATGGTGTACGCCCGCACTCAACAGCCATGCTATGGTGCTAGATGCTAAGCAGCGCTTAGCTTGAACATATCGAGCTCGTGAGCCGTGTCTAGCGTGTGTATGATGCGTTACATTGGCGCAAGTTCTAGGGCTGCATGGAACAGGAACGCATTGTGTAGGCATTGCTAGATTGTGTACGTGGTGTACACTGAATTATTAACATCTTCATTACATCCATCTCACACTGAATTCTAGACATTATGTCATGACGAATCCTCGTCAAGATAGCAGTGTGCAGGCGCCACAAGCTAGCTAGCGCGATGTAGCCGAGATAGCCACGGATGGCTGCGTAGGTTGCACATTCACGATGCACTAAACAAATTTGCTATGTCGCAGCGGCACGCCACGTACTCTGCTAGCTAGCTAGTACTGCCGCCATAGACTGCAGAATTCACACAGCATCGCATCACATTTGCAACACAAATTAGCATGTTCCCATCTCCTAGATCTCGCTAGAGAGGTTGTGCTAGATCAAGGGCAGCGTGCTTGCAGACTAATATACTAAATACTCAGGCTTACTAGCTAGCTAGCTTACACAAGCTGTGTGTCACAAAACATGAACCGTCGATCTAGATATAAATAGCAGTCTCCACGATATATATACGCTAGTATACATGTACATATCCATGTATTTACTGGCTGTTACGAATATATAACAGATTCCGCAATCTCATCGTGTTGGACTACTCATGTAAATACCTTGTCAAATGAAGCTCATTTATATTTCATAATCTTGCTTGCCAGGAATGATAGTTTGGGATATGGTGGGGGAAAGATGTTCGATGGTTGGAAATGAGTGAGTCGTAGGGGAAAATCGAAGAACGTTCAAAGGATAGGCATATGACGAAAGCTGACAGAAACATGCGGGGTCACGTCTTGCATAAATATGAGCTAATATTTCCAAAGCTGAAAAGGGCGTACTACTGTACAGGAGGTTCGCCTTACAATGACTACACTACTGCTCATTCATTACGCGCATGCCCCCACCAACTATCGTCGGTGGTGATTGTCGAATTAGACGATGACCTTTAGATACCGCCCTTATTCTTCCTATTCACTTGCAGCTGGATTTGCGCGATCATGCTCTGCAGCTTCGGGTTCGTGATCACAGGGTTCTGAGCGATGATGGGCACGCCACCCACGGATCCAACCTTCTGTGCAACAGCTTGAGCAACGCTTCGGGCGCGCTGGAAGGCGAGGCCGGCAGCAGCAGCGGCAGAGTTCCGCGCCGCAGCGACGCGAGCTTGAGCCGACAACAGGGCCACACTGGAGTCCGAGTGGTTTCGGACGAGCCCGCCACCGATT
This sequence comes from Bigelowiella natans CCMP2755, assembly GCA_000320545.1. Taxonomy (NCBI): domain Eukaryota; phylum Cercozoa; class Chlorarachniophyceae; genus Bigelowiella; species Bigelowiella natans. The sequence goes on along the minus strand of ADNK01001119.1, from coordinate 22,357 downwards.
CCAATCGGTTTTATTTGTGATCCCTGTTTCTGCTGTTTTTGCTGCTGCTGCTGCTGTGCGTGCGACGATGACGCCTTTTGCCCTTCGTAGGCCTTCTGCGCCTTGCTTACCTCCTCGTAGAAGTCTCTAAGTGGTATGCTGCGAGGATCGAATAGATGGCGCGGGTAGTTAGAACCTGTTGGATAGATCTTGAACTCTTCCGCCACCTTCTGTAGGATGTACGGATTGTGGAAACCCTTCAACGAGCGCAGGGACTCGTTCACGCTCGGTCTCTTATTCTCTGCACTATTTTTGTTCTTTTTGTCTTTCTTGTTGCTTACTGTGTTTACATGCTTTTCCACAATTTGTTGAATCCCTGGCTCGACACGACCGGTTGGTTCAGGAGGCAAAAGGTTCAATTCTAACAGATGGCGGAATTTCGACTTCGTTATGTCGAACACATCCGGATCGTCCTCCTCCTCTTCCTCATCCTTTTCATCTTCCTTTTCGAAGTCGTAACTGAGCAGACCTAGACCTGCCACCCCATTATTCTCATCCTCTGATGCCTCGTCATCGTCTGATCCTCCATATGTTCCAAGACCAAGGGCTGATAGAGCAGCTGTCCCACTTGCAGCTGCTTTTGCTGCTTTTTTGCGTGCGCGCCCCTCCTCAGCACTTTCTCCGTGCTTGCGTTTGTTGGATCCTGTAATTTCTTTTCCCTCATTGCGTTGAATCACAATTTTAGATGAAGATGAAGTTTCGGGTTTCATATTAAATAAATCTCTCTCGTGCTTTCAGGATTTGTGAACTCTTTGCTGACGAGAATGCGCAGGTGGGCGAGGAGAGAAGAGGCCCGTGCCTTTTTCCGGCTCCCCTCTCTTTTTCCCCGAGTATTCCCGCAATATCAAGATCTCAAAGTTTTCCCTCAACGCCTTCCCCTGACCCGTGACGTGTGCTCAATGATAGAGAGGAGGCCTACGACTAGGCTTTCTGTTGTATTACGGTGTCTGACAGGCGGTCCGCCATAAATTTGGACTGTAAATGCCCGGGGATATCTGTAAGTAACATTTATTCAAAGAATTATACTCGAATTTTTATATAAGACATACAGTAATAGCTACCTTTCCATGTTCAGTCTCTCAATTCAAACATCGAGATAGCAGGCTATTTTCCTTAAAAACGCAGGAGCCTCCTTTGGCGTTCCAAGACGGAAAGGCCAACGAGAGATAATTTTGGCCCTTGCGAATCCCAGTTTGATGAGAAATTTACGAATCACTGCATGTCGTAATTGATGAATATAGGATAAAGTATTTGAATGATTCATGGAATGTTGAGATTTAAGGCTGAATCTCCGACCCTCCTGCCTAGATCTGTGCTCACCTTCTCGTATCATGGCGGTATGGCATGCCCGACTCTCACCTTCCATTGCATGTTCTTTCTGTAGAATATGATAATTTATAGCACAATAAGGCGAGTGTTCATTCCACACTAAAAATGCACTTTTCGCAATTATTGATTCATCAGGAGCAACAGGTTGACGATATCGTCATTCCAATCCTACGGGAGATAGGATGGTCAGTTCCACTCCCCACGACCCTCATATTGACAATATTCAATTTTACTTTTTGGGAGCTTATTGTGCGAGATTGAAGCACGCCGAGAATGCTATCGAACTAGTCATCATCATGCGGCAAATTCGTGTTGTTTTTTCAGCCCTTCTTGAACTCATTAATTTAAGTTTAATAGGGCACTCAAGCAAAGCGAGAGATTTTACCACCTTATTCCTTGTATCGCTAACTAATCGTATTACTGCAGTTCATTCGCTGGAGAAACAAAGACTTTAGCCGGCTTCAAGAGCGAGGAGCTTGTACAAGCCGCGGCTCTAATGGTGATGAAAATAAAACCCGAGCAGCCGGTTCCCCACAGACTTCCCAAGTCGAAAGCAGCCCGTTTTCGCATCTGTACGACAGTTTCGAACGCTATCCAAGTCAGTCCCTTACGCGCTCACACTTTTCTCTCTCTCTCTCTCTCTCTCTCTCTCTCTCTCTCTCTCTCTCTCACTCTCACTCCCCCTCTCTATCACACAGGCATTCAAGAATGTGTCATTGCTGTCTCACATGCTTTGACACTACATACCACATCATATTAGGAACTCGGATACCAAGGTGACCTTGGATACGAGAAGTTCCTATACCCAACAGACGCTGATACGCGCAAAGTACTCATCTGGCTTATGAACAAGCTTCCCAAGGCGGACGAGGAAGCTGCGGAGACCGACGCCGCTAACGACAGTTCGGTCTCGATCCTAGCGGCTCTGAAGTCTTGGTAAGAGATATTTCGCTAAGAAGCCTACTCCTCACATCGAGTCATGTGACTCCTCCGCCTTTTTCTTCTTCTTCTTCTTCTTCTTTTCTCCTGTAGGTACCAAAAGAAGTACAATCCCTACGAATCACCACACCCCGCCTCGAAAGCGCGCTCACTGAGCACCATCACGATGATGACGCCTGAGAGGGCCTCGGAGGCAGATTGCAGTAAATACGAGAAGACGTACATTCGCAAATATCAACTCCCCGCAAGCACTCAGGTGGGCAGGGTAGAGAAAGAAGGAAGTAAACACGAAGACAAATATAAGGATGGCTACCATGAGCGAGCTATCTGCTTCTTATAACCTACATTTTCTCATGCTTGCTGTGTGATTTCTCTTGCATTTCTCGCTGACATCGCATGCTTGCCTGCTTCCAGCCTCTTCAGCATCCAACGCTCGCGCCCTCGGTGATGGAGCTCAACACCACAGAAATCTGTCTTGCGCAAGAGCGTCAGGCAGCTTTCGACCAAGGGGAGAGATCTTCAGCTGAAAAGTTGGAATTCATTAATGCGATGATGAGCCAAGCCTTTAGTACGGAAAGGAGAATGGCGGAGCAGGTAATCAAATGCTATATATTTTATGTCTATTCTATATATATATATATATATATATATATATGCCTTCCTCCCCACCTTGACAATCATCGCCACCCTAGCATCCATCCAAAGGAAAAGAAATAATCAAATCATCAAATGATCGGTCGATGCGTGATCTTGCCCGTCATCATTTTGTTTCACAGCGAGGAAAGAAGCTCCAAGATGTGATGGAGGACATTGCAAAAGCGTATGGCAATAGCGGAGGGGGGGGGGGCAGTGACGCCGATGGTACTCAGGGAGCTGGGGGGAAAGGAGCTGAAAGCCAATTTTCACGTAAAACGGCCTTTGAGCAGGAATCAAGTGATTCTGCACAGGTAGTGCAGGATGGAACGGTGAAACAAGTGACAGAAGAAGGGGAGGAGGTCAAGGAGGAGGACGAGGACGCTATTAAAGAGAAACAAGAGAAAAGACTCGCTGAGCTCCAGGATGAGATAAAGGGTAGCATGATTGTTAGTATTATTAGCGTTACTACTACTACTACTACTACTACTACCATAGTTATCGTTCGGTTAGTTGACGTGCAGATGCTTACTATTGCTGCACCGGTGCTCGGTCTCCCTCGTACAAACAATAGTTACGGAAAACGATGAGTATTGACTTTTCACTCCAAACATATTGCATACACAGAGAGAGAAAGATATATATGCTTTAGCATGACTGCCCATATGCCCCCTCCCTTCCCCCCCTCTCTCCCTCTCTCCCTCCCTCCCTCCTTCAACAGGTATTGAGGATAAGATCCAAACAATTAACAAGAAAATGGAGGAATTCACTTCGACAGCGCGGCAGATTTCGTCCGACGTCAACTCTAACGAGAAGGAGGTCAAGGACTTGTTGGAGAAGTACACCCTCAAAAAAAGAACGCTCAAGCTGCTCCCCGACGCCGAGGAGAACCTGAAGAAGCTGCAGCAGATTTGCGATGACACCGAGGCGCGTATCCTCAAGATGGGCGACCAATGGGAGAAGTGGCGTGCTCCGCAGATCGAGAAGTTCCGAAGGGAAAAGCAGCTGCTGAACGATAGGAAGAATGAGGTTCATCATCGATGTTTTTATATTTTACAGAGAAAAGATAGAGAGAGAGAGAGAGAGAGAGAGAGAGAGAGAGATTTGTTTGTGATCTGTTACTTGTCACTGTTTTCCTTGTTTGCATTGTGGTTTTCTATTTGCCGTGTGCCAACTGCTCACAATCCCCCCCCCCCCCCCCCCCCCCCCTTTTTTTAAAATTATTATTATTGAGTAGGTGAGGAAGAAGGTCGATGCTATTCGTCGCATGCGTTCAGAAATGAAGCAGATGGTCCAGGACATTAGGAAGAAGGATGAACAGTAATGAGATCACAAACATTATGGCTAATTGAAATATATATATATATATATATATATATATATATAATATGTATATATATACATCCTACTTGAGAAAGAAGAAGAAGAATGAGAAGAAGAAGAAGAAGAACGAAAAACAAAGGGGGAAAGCAGAATTTTCATGTGAGATGGAGGAAGGATGAGGAGCTCTGTCATGCACGTTGCGCTCTCTCTCTCTCTCTCTCTCTCTCTCTCTCTTTCTCTCTCTCTCTTTCTCTCCCTCTCTCACACACACACACACAATACATGTATGCACGCGCAACTGACTGCGAACCTTCTACCTTGGACAACAAAACGACTACGACGAACAACAGGTACAAGCAGCTCGTCGCAGAGCTGAACAAGATGCCCAAGAGCATCAATAGGCAGGTCTACATCCGGAGGATAATGGACATCATGAAGAACCTCGACAAGCAGAAGCTGCAGATCAAGAACATCCTCAACGACGTCCGTGGGGTGCAGCGCGACATCAACAGCGTCTCCGACACCTCAGGCCGCAGCTTTGACATCTGCGAGAAAGTGGTCTTCGATGCCGCAAAGTCGTCCGATCGAGGCTCCGCCTCCGCCGGGCTGAAGGCGTATGAGAACCTAGCGACTCTACGCGAGGGCTTCGATAGCCTCGTCAAGACGGTGGAGGACACCGGCCGCACCAAGAACGAGATCCGCGCCTACGAAACGCAGATTGAGGCGCTCGAGGCGCAGAATACCGGGTTGAACATGAAGCGCGTGGAGGGCGATTTGAAGCAGATCAAAGTCGAGAACAAGCAGCTCGCAACTAAGCTGCGCTCCTTAAAGGCAGGCAATTAGAGCAGAGCCTGCAAGGGGGGAAACTAACACATTAACAGTGCGATAATGATATACATGTGTTCGCATTTTCTACTTATTGCCTCGCATAGACCATATCAAAAAGCCGCGCGTTTCGGCTAGTGGCATAGATGCTGCGTTATCTAGTTATATCTTCTCAACTTGGCGGCTTGTTATTTATTACTGTTGTTGGTTATCGTTATTACTTATTATCCTCTATCCTTTATTGACCTCGCTTAAAATGCGCATTTCTAGATGTAAGGCGGGCGTATGTATATCGTAGTTAGCGCCCTCTAGCTGTAGTATTTTTTCAACACAAGCGCATGCAGCGACATCTATATACATATGAGACGGATATAATGGATTAATTACATCTTTTCAATGGCCACCTTGATGTAGCTGTGCAATGCTAGAATGTAGCGGCTACAGTGAATTAAAATTATAAAATCCAGCCATATATGTATCAATTCATTACATCCATCTCATATGTAACGACGCGCTGCCATCATACCAGTTGTAGGACAAGACAATATAGCTAGCTCTTGGCCATTCTAGCATTGCACAACCGTCGAAAATTGATGCGCGCATTTAATCGGTTCTAATGTACTAGGCCATACTAGCTATGCTAGTATATGCTAGTATGGCCTGCGCATGTGCCTGGCTAGCTGGGGTGCATCGTTAGCTAGTTATTCAGTATCATTGTGATATAGTTTTGACTTATATTCTCGACCTGCAATAATGGTCGTGCCTGTCCTCTAAATGTATTACCCTACGCAATTCAGCCGAGCGATGTCTACTCTAGGATACGAATATCATTTACACTGTTGTGTGTAAATGAAATGTGCTCACCCAATATTTGCGCTGCATCGTCATTTTGGTTCAGCTCATTCCCATGTAATCCAGGTAGGACATGGTGCATTTATCAGTCTATGCCATTTGTGTGCTGCCAAGGCCAGCACCGACTGGTGGCAATGTTGATGAAAGTCTTTGTACAGTACACGCAGCTTCTACACGTGCGAGACAGCATAGCCACAGCAAGTTATAACTTAAAATTCCTGAGGCACCATATGTTGGTCGCATACTGCGACATAATACCGAAATAGAAAGCTGCTGTTGTGTCTCTGCACAGTGACCTCACATTCCCCATACACATCCAAACGCCGCGTGCAAACGATTCTTATTTTTCAGGAGCCCAGCCCCTTTCATCTTGATACTCCGCCCGAATGTCTTTGAACTTCTCCAGACACTCCTGCGACGATTACCACCGATTTGAATTATTTGATGAGGGCAGGCTGAGATGCTCCTTCCCCCCCCCCCCCCCTACCTTTCTTCTCAACTGGTTTCTGCAAGAACGCAATATCACATAAACTAAATTGAAATATTCGGAGAAATTCTGGGGAAATCGGAATCTCCGTGATCTCTGCCCCTCGTCACATGCAGCCACGTTACAGGTCAAAAATCACCGTTGTTTTCACACAAATTTCGGATCCGAATTAAAGAATACAATCGGGTACCCGGTTTCATGTTCTGGTGAGATAAAAAACGAAAAAACCGACCTCGAAGGGGAAGTAGGGATGGCATAGATCTCGTGGAATAAAAATCTTTTCCCCTGTCATGAACGTATTTGATACACGGATAGGTAACGGGGAGGCAAAAATACTCAATCATTTCGCTACGCCGCTGCATGCTGGCGAGACAAGATACAGAATATATGCACGTGATATTTTCGCATAATACATTTACTCGCTGCTACCCCTCCCTATCTAAATCTAGCGATATTCACAACCTTTCCATTCGATCTCCTTGGGAGGGCAGCACGATCTGAAGAACTCCGTTTTCTCCAAGTCCTGATCGATCAATGGATGTGTGCAAACGAAGGACAACATTTCAACAAATAGGCAAGCGATCCCGTGGTCACGTGATCAGATGCAACCCAGCTGCTGGGAGTGTGCTGCCTGTGTTTTCGTAATGGCGTGTTGTTGTTCCCAAGTCATCATCACCTTCATATCCTCAGCCGTCAATTTGAAATTGAATACATCGATATTCGCGGCCTGTGTCACAACAACAACAACAACAACAACAAAAACAACAACAATACACACCACCGAATGACTGAGGAAGACTACAAGGAAGAATGGTGGCTGTTATGAAAGCAAAGAGCTGCGAGGCACTCCGAGCCTTTTCACGGGAAAAAATATCGCCGGAACTACCCAAAAATTCTATCGGAAGTATCAATTTTGAGTAATATTCCCACGAGATGGGTGTACGAGAACATGGTGGGCAAGAAGCTTAATACGGCAGAAAGAAAGAGAAAAGAAGAGACAGAGCGAGAGAGAGAATGGGCGAGAGAGAAAGAGGGGGGAGAAGGGTGATGAGGACATTCATTCTGCGAAGAGTTCATATGGAATGGGTATGATGACAAAAACACACTAGTTTCCACAATCCCTCCAAGTAAGCTGCTGTTGTACCTCTCCCCCCTCCCCTCCCTTTCCCCTCCTCCTCTCATTGGTATATGTGTGTTTCTGCGTAGTACAATTCGTGATGGAGTCACTGATTTGGGAATGACAGAGACTTTCCGTTCGATGTGGTAGCGTAGGCAAATATGTGCCGGTGTTTTCCCGTATCTTTAATAATGAATTATCACAATATGTCACGAGCAGAAGAGGAGGCAGTAGTGGAAGTAGAAGCACAAGCAGAATCCCCATCGCCGAGGCCATCATGATCCATAACAACAGCTATGGACGAATATGAAAGCGGAATTGCAACAAGAAGGAAAAACGAAGAACTATCTATGTGCTCTTCATTGAAGGTTTCTCCCCCCCCAATGGTAGACGGGAGGAGAGGCATACAGAGAACTTACTTTTTCGCGAGCGCCACGACGGCCTAGAAAGTCCGAACATTAACAACGCACGCAGTGCGCAGTGAGCGATCGTTGGCAGCGTCGGTGAAGAAAGAAAAGAAAGAGCGGGTTGTGGAGTCGAAACAAAAGAGCAGAGTTTATTTAAACAGTACCACCGTGAATTGTTGGATTGCATACATCACAATTCAGATCTTTATACATCAGCAGCGCGTATCTTAAGCAGCACCTTATCCTTGAGCAGTACAGGCCAGCGTTCTTGCCGTGCTGGGTTGTCCTGCGACCCGAGGGGGCTGTAGGCGGTGATCTGAAAGATCGTGATCAAGATTCATGATAATGATGATGATGATGATGCATCGTCGTCGCAATACATCTGGTGTTTGGAAAGACAACTCGTATGCGCCAGCAGTAAGTAAACGGCGAAATATCATAAAAAAAAATTTCCAAGCAGACATGATTATACGTGTAAAAACTGTGTCTTTGGGGTAGAAAGCAAGGAGGTGAGACTGGAGGGGGGGGGAAGAGGAGGGGGAGACCTTAATCCCATGCTTCTCGCAGTGGGAAATGAGTTCCGTTTGAGCGATATAAGGGTTGGACTGATGCGTGCATGTGTGTGTGTGTGTGTGTGTGTGTGAGAGAGAGAGAGTGTGTGTAATACTGACAGCTGTGAATTTACACATGTGACGTAGAAAGAGAAAGATAACGAGGAATATGAAAACGAGATTGCCGCAATGGACCACATCACATGAATTGTGGAGACCTAAACTCGTGCAAAGAAAATGAGGCAGCCCTATCGGCAGCGAGTGAATGATTAGGGAAAAACCTCAATCTGGTTGATAGAAGGAGCGATCTTGGCCATCTTCATAATGTCATCAACCTAATGTAGATGATGGCAATGATGATGATGACGAAGATAACGATGATAATGGTGATAGCAGTACTGAACCGGACATAAACATTCAATCCACATTGTGATTTCCTCGCCGCCCCTCCCCCTCCCCTGTTCTCGCCGTGTATGTATTATCATTTGACAACCTGTTCTATGTTGAAGTTGGAGATTCCAATGGATCTCACCAGGCCGCTTTTAACAAGTTCCTCCATTGCTGCCCTGTGTGAAAGAGAGGTAGAGTTATGTCCGAGATGCAGCTTCCAGCTTGCAATATCACCCCCCCCCCCCCCGCCTGCCTTCCAGAAACTACAGGATATACCATGTTTCCGTGTAGTGAATTTTATTGAGCTTATAGTTTCCGTCGATAAGCGTGAAACTAGGTGAGAAATATTACTCTTGTGAGGATGGGGAGGAGCGAGGATGGCAGGTGATATGTTAGTGTCCCTATGTTCTTACATCGGCACTAGACGGTGATAATAACAAATCCGATTGGCATTAGAGCAATAGCAGCAGTGATGATTATGCATTGGTAGAAAAATGAAACGTGCTGGTCCTTCCCTTTATCTACTGATGATGAGGGTGAGCATGGTAATAACTGTGGGAGGGTGAGCAGCCAATATATATATATATATATATATATATATATATATATATAATATTTTATATCTTCATGTGCACTATTATATACATCATTCGCAACCACCAACCCCATTGGCCAATGAATCAAATAGAGATCCAAGTAAGTGAGGCCCTGACCAATTACGAAGCTAACTCATTACCAAGCCCATTCTTTCGCAAACAACAACAGCGTAAAAATCATTGTTCGTGCTAGTATGACAGATCCCATACGCCACGAGATTAGAGTGACATTGACCAGGTCCTTCAGAGTCTTCTTGCAGGCCGGAAGGACTTCCTCTTTTGCGTGATACAGGTTCCACACCTTGCTGGTAATAAACAGCTCCTCTCGTTTTATCCCTATATGCAGATCATTATTAATATGTTCATTGTGTGTATTGATAACGCAGTCTTCTGCCTTTCTCCATCCCACTTTTCTTGCTATATATTGAGCCTCACTAGAAAACGGGAGAAAGAGTCACCTTTATTCTCCATGCAGTCCTTCAGGGCATTGCCCACCTCAACCTCGTTCCCATAGATGGCAGCTATAGTGGTGGGAAATAAGAGAGATGCTTAGAGAAGAACCCCCCCCCCCCCCCCCTCTCTCTTTGGTCCTGGAAGGTTGGAATGTTCATGTCGGTGAGTTCGTTGGTTTAAGTCCTTCGTAATGGTGTGTTCCCCCTACCGCAGTCGATGTGACGATATCCACACTCTGATATTGCGTACTTGACAGCCTGCTCAACTTTCCCGGGCTATTATCGGTAAGGTAACGCAGCAAAACCAGACGAACGCACGTCCATGATGATGTTAACGACAACATTCGTGGGAAGGGAATCTCCCCATGATGTGTGTTATTTTTCTAAAGGAATTCCTGACATGATCATATGTTCTCAACCTTAGACTTCCAGGTGCCGAGCCCTAGAATCGGCATCGTATAGCCCGAGCTCAACTTGAGCTCCTCCATCTTGGCCTCTGTGAAGAATGCGTATATCGGTACTAGCTGCAGAAATGATGTGATACGATAATCTCTCCCCACCCACCCCCCGTGACCAACAGCGGGAAAAATCACGCATTCGTGCAATAATACAAACAAACTGGATGAAGTGCCTGGCTGAGACGATTTGGAGTCATTGGGTGCGGAGGACATTGCTTCTCTGTACGATCCTTTCTGCAAAATGCGACGACGTTACCAAAGCAAATGGGATTTCGGCCCTACGACAAGGATTTAAACCACGAATATGCGTAATTGTGAGCTTCGTTCTTCAGGAGAATGTTCAATAATCAGCATTTAACAAGTCCCTACGACAACTGAGAAACTACCGCTAGCTTGCAAAACAGAGAACTCCGTTATTTGTTGCGAATCTCCCGAATTCCCCCAGGAATTTCAAACATTTTCTGCAGTTACCCGATACAATGGCACAGCCATCTAAATCCCCGGCAAATCTGGCCCAACTTTCGAAGACAAAGAATAAACTGCAGACAAGATCTGCATTCTGCACAATGCGAATGATTGATGAAACAACGACACGTGGTAACATTTGACGCAGGATAAAATTCAAGTTTTTATCTAATGAGGAATTGTACAGCTTGATCTGATAAAAGAAGAGTGTTTGAGAATTGGGTTGACGACGGACTAGGCTGTTTCTGCAAGGACCGCTTTGTGACATAAAACATGGCCGAGCTCCCCTCAACAATGGAAAATCTCAGTTTAGCCGAAGGCAAAAATGCCGGAGGCGTGCGAAGTTTCTCTTGGGAAGACGTCAAGGACGCCATTCCACAAAAATACATCACTAATGCCGAGAGAGTTCTGGGATGGACATCAGGTCCTACAGAGATTCAAGTGCAAGTCTTGAAGAAAATTGTCTCCAATGAAGATGCTAATTCTGAGAAAAATATCGTGGCACAAGCTGAATTGGGTTCAGGGAAAACGGGAATGTTTGGTTTCGCCGTTTTGAGGAAGCTAGATCTTAACAAAGGATTACAGGCTGTCATCTTTTGTGACACTAGAGAGTTGGCAACACAGACTGCAGAGGAACTATCGAAGTGAGTGATTTAATCTTCATCTCCCAGTCTTCTTATAACTCTCTCGTCTCTCCACCCTCATCTACAAACATAATTTCTTATTTGGACACTGGGCAACAATGTAACTAGCAACACGCTTCTAATGAACAAAACTACAGGTTGGCTGGAGATGATGTACGTGTCTGGGTTTGCGTTAAAGAAAAGGTAGGAAAAATCAGGAACGAGGTGAAAGATGGGGCTCCACACATAATCGGTAATATGTAACCCAAATGTTAAATTTTATTCCATATAATTTGAATGTCCAAATAGCTAACGACAGAGTTCCTCTTCAGTATAGATATGTAATCTTCAATTTTTATTTTACTTGTATTCCTTGGGACTCTGTTCCTTCATGGCGTATTAGTCGGCACTGTTGGATCTGTGAACTTTACCATGGTTAAAGAAAGGAGATTCAAAAGGGAGGTAACAACTGAAAAAAAATTGAGGATGGGTTAGATCTTTTCAAGAAGATCTTACTATTTGCCATCATTACGGATGATTAGGATATCGATCTGATCGTGGTAGATGAAGCGGATAAGGTATTACTCTCCCCATACACAAAAACACAAGCGACTAATGAATATTGAACATTGCTCTGACGTTAATTGCTCTGAATCGTATTTACAAGACAATTGCACTCACTGAACCTGCTTTGTCTTCCAGATTATTATAATTAGAGAATCCTTTTGAAGTGTTAATCGAGAAAAACGAATGAAATTATTTTATCTTCAGATCTTGATTAAGAGCGAAAATAATAAAAGGACGTTTAGTCAAATCAAGAAGATCACAGACAGCATAAAAAAGAAAAATCCTAAATCGAAGGTACAATACATTTCTGATAATGTACGAAATTTGAATTTATTCTCTGGTAATCAGATTATCTTGGTGTCAGCGACGATCCCAGACGACAGTTCACAGAAAAAAAAGGACAAAGATGTTCTCACTGGCTTCAAAACCATTATTGGTAAAAATTTCGACAGTGTGCGAACTGTTACCACCAAAGATCTAGCAGGAGATTATATCAAGAAATACAAAATTAAGGTAATCTGTTCCATTATATTGTATCTGTAGCATTTGTATTCAGGTATATCACAGACCCACGACGCGTATGAATTGTGTTCTCGTGAATACGTCTAGAATAACGGGAGATCTTCCTTTATTATTAGTGTAACGACTTCAAAGATAAAATGCAATTTCTCGTTGACCTCTACGGAATCCAAGCGGTAAGTACCATCAAAACATGGGTTATGAAGCATGACCCCCCCCCCCCCCCCCCCCTTCCCATTGTGGGAGATAATTATTGTTCATAGCAAGGGGGGGGGGGGGGGGGAGCGAAAGAAGAATTAGGATTTAGAGCTATGACGTGTATTTTTCATGTTGAAATATAAGAAATAGCGGGATTGTATGTTACTGTATGTGACATTCAATTTGAACTGACTCCCTGGTGACGAACTATATATTATTTTTTTGGGTCTGTACAGCGACACGTTGTTGAGCTATATACGTAGATTCTGACTGAGCCTTGCCAATATTTACAAAAACAGGAAACAAAAGATTTGGGACAGTGCATCGTATTTTGTAACAGTCATCCTTCACTTAATGAGCTGGATCGGTTTGTGAAAAAAAGTGAAGAAATGAAGGACACTAAAGTGCTCGTACTGCACGGAAGATTGAAGGGTGATGAACGTGACAAGGTACACAGAAAAGCTTTTTCTTCATGTTTGATCACCGTGAGTCAAGGGTCCCCACCATGTAAATCGTGTGGAAACTTGTCCACCATTTCACCTCATCATCTCACCAATGACTATTATCAGGTCGTGCAGGAATTTAGACAAGGAAAACATAAAATTTGTATGTGCACCGATGTACTCTCGAGAGGCTTCAATCTTCCAGATGTTAGTGTAGTCATCAACTTCGAAGTACCCTATCAACAGGATATCCACCTTCATCGAATGGGAAGGTGCGGTCGAATAGACCAGGATCGGGTACATCAGAATGGAGTTTGCATCACATTGCTCGGAAATGGCACGTCTCCGATTCAAGCACAACGTGGGATAAGAGCGGATCCGAATTATGATGTGAATATGCTCAAGAAAATCGAGGTAGGGCTAGACGAAGCTGTCAAAAGCAAAAGTGTAGATCGAGGAAATATTGAAGAGATATCAAAAGTGTTTGAGGATGCACAGCGTACTGGAACCAACAGGGAATGAGTGTTGCCAAAATGTCCATTAACCAGATTGCATGCACTGTCAAATTCATTTCAAAGATGTAAGACGGATATAGTTAATCAATTAGATTTGTTCAATGGTCATCCTTATGTAGCTGCGCAATGCAGCGCTACAGCGCTAATGTTGAATCTGTTGGCGTCCGCGCCATGATGTGTTACGTTTCATGCAATCAAATGCATGTTGTTTCGGTGTGCAAAGTAGTCGCGCATTTCAAAGATGTGAGACGGATGTAATGAAGTGATTAAATCTTTCCAATAGTCATGTGAAGTGTGGCATATGTGTAGGCAATGACTTTCCTGATCGAAATGCATCATTTATACATTGCACGCATCGCAACCGCTATGGCTAGACACACCACTAGACCAGTCGAACAGCAGCAGAGTTTCATTGCAGTCATCCAGTGCATGCGAGCATCATCATGATTGTTGTGATCGCCATGATGACACACGTGTCTACATGCTCATGACCAGGGGGGTTCAACGGCGCATGCTAGCATGTACATAGCGTGGTGCAGACTGCTCATTGTCAGCGAGCTCAACCTTCACAAAAGTGCATGATCAATGATTCCGTCCATGCAGCGCATCTCTAGCTTCGCATGTGGCCTGCTGTCTCATTTGCATGACAGGCGGTCAGTCGTAGCGGCTGATGGCAACACGTGACGCGAAATGTGAGCTAGCTAGCTAGTTTTCATTTTCTTGCCATCATTATATAACACTGACTCACTCGAGGACAAAAACGGAAAATCATGGTGACGATGAAAACGGCTGTCATCGCTAAAAGAATGTTGGCGCAAGTTCATGGCAACCAATCTAGCAATGGATGATGTCAATGCAAGCATCAAACTTGGTTCTCTGCCTACTTTACGCGTTGTTTCGAAGAAACCCATCCCTCGACATGTTCCTTGAACTTTGTCCGTGCTTTTGGTCGTGCAGTTTTTATGGCCTGTGAAGCCTCCTGGTAGTTCATGTTCCACATATGCATCATCCAGGCTGTTACTACGGCCACACTCCGTGATTGACCGTGTTTGCAATGGACGAGTACGCCTAATGGCACGTTTTTTGTTGCTCTCATTGTCTTACCACGAGTCTCATCACCGACAGTAGTTTTCTGGTGCCCTTTAAATTTTTTAACATCAAGGTGAAGCCCTTGATTGATGAAATCGAATGCTTCGTCTAGCATCTCTACCAGCTTCCCCCCTTGTCCAGGCTCATCGATGATGGCAATTCGGAATTTGCGGAGTGCCTTGTCCTTATCTGCGTCTTTCAGGTCAACGAACGGAACCTCAGGGGTGACATTGACGACGGAGTTTATGCATAGAGGATCATATATTACAGGATCACATGCCATGCCGTAACCACTGATGAACACACGTAGAGGCTTCCCATATTGGCCCTGACTCTCAAAGACACAGTTCGGGTAAATTCGCCCATGTTCGAATTTGGAATTTTTCGAGCACATAAACGGCCATTTGTTCAAAAAAGACTGGAAACCTCCTATGAGTATGCTTTTCTTTGTGATCCTTCTCTTTTGAGCTGCCTAAAAGAATATCTGATGAGATGGATCCGATTCTTCCTTGTGTTCATTACAATCATTGTCCTAATCACTCTTCGATCTTACCTGTTTGTTGTGGATGTAAATTGCCTTATCTATAATATGAGGCAATTTATACAACTTTCTTAATCCATCCGATACAAGCACCAAGTGAACGTCTATAAGCTTCTGATCATCCACAGCTTTCGAAATCTGTTCCGCTATTTTTGAGGCGCTATTTCGGATATCAACAAGCACTGAAAAATCTATATGAGATTCCTCCGTAGATATACCTCGAATGTCTAGAGTTAAAACACACGCGAAAGCATTGTTCAGTTCGTTGTAAAGCTGGGTAGGAGACACGTAGCCGTGAGCGTACGTGATCCCCATCCCCTCCCCAACCAGATCTAGTGGAACGTTCTCGGCTTCTTATCTTCCAAGAAATGTAGGGAATTTTACCCCTGAGACAACTTAGTATACCTCCCTCTACCGGTAATATCGAAGCAATAATCCTCCGGTTTTAGTGTTCGAGACAAGAAGTTCGACAAAAAGGGAATCTACGAACCAAGTGCATCCTCATCATCATCATCATCATCATCATCATCATTATAATCATTGCATCACGAACGATAACTACACCAAACATTTTTTTCTTTTCTGCATAAATGTGAACACGATATTGTGTTATTCTGTATCTCTTCTATATATTTTTCAACGCATGCATACACACGCACACACACACACACACACACACACACACAGAGGTGTTGTAGCCGATGAAGTTGCATTGGATCAGATTAAATTTCAAGCATAAGAGACACATAATAGTGTTCCGTATACAGCCGTCAATACACAAGTAATTTACATTATCACCCAATATGTTAAATATATATATCTATATATACACACACACACACACACATATATGTGTTGGCTGAGGTTGAAAAATTCCTTGTTCTTTGAATAAAGGATGATGCGCCTTCTCGGCTGCATCGCACGTTCATTTGGGGCGCGGGCATATAACTACTGTCAGACAGAATGCAAACCACTGATCGAAGCACCCGCTGACTACAACAGAAGCGCATGTGCATACTTATTATTAGCTTGAGGCGCGGCAACATATTAGCGCGCTATTAGGTAGCATGCATGTGCATGAGACACTAGAGGACTGTATTACACAGTAGTTGATTATTGATCCATGCGAATAATAAATGTGAGCAATCATTGGCGCACACATACATATTACACGTTACGTTAGTAGGCTGCGCACGACCGCCGGCGGGCGTTAGCATTCGCTCTGCTACTCGAAAATTACCATGCATTCCATTGTCATGTTCTAATAATGCAAATGCGCCAACCATGCTGCGCGGCGACTGCTGCTGAAAAGAATCGAAGCAGCAGCACGTACGCACGCTACTTGTTTATCGCATCGCAGCAATGCAATTGTTTGTTTATTGGCGCTATCAATCATCATAAGCTTAGAAGCTTACACATGATCGATGATGATCCCATGCTCTCTCCTGCCTCGCCTGCGTGCGTAGTCTAGGTAGTGTGCACTGCACATGCACAACGAAATAAAGTCGAAGGAGGTAGAAAATGATGCAATGAGGAATAAAGATCACATGCGATGGTTGTCCTTTTAAAGCATCGCATGTGAACAGCGCGCTGTTGTTCAAGGCATCATCCCTTGAAGCCCCGAATAGTCGTCGAAATAATCTATTGTGTAATCGGCTGCACTAGATTCCTTCTTATTTTGAACGCCCTCCCCCGTCCCATTTTCATCTTCATCGTCTTCGAAACAGACCTCAGACAGAGCTCGATGGGTTGTCTCATACACCCCACCGCGTTTAGCCATGTGGAAGAGATCACAATGCACCGCCTTCCTGTAGTTTCCTGCATCCACAAAATTGCCAGCATAAGCCACTGTAACGCCAAGATTCTCGACAAAGTGTGGTGTGCCACCAGGCACAAACAGAAGATCACCAGGTGTGAGCACGACTTCTACCCTTCGTGCGCTTGAGAGTCTAGGGTGTGCCTTTCCATCCGACTCCACATTTGCTTTCTCCATCTCTCGAAGATCGCGGAAGGCTGCACGCATTGGCTCCTGTGCTTCTGACTCGCCATTCCCATCTTCTTCTTTCACCTTCTCCGAGTTGTTTCCCTTTTTTGCCCGATTGATGCTGTCGGGGTGGTAAATGGGGTCTAGATTTGAATAGTCGTCCGGATGGAACATGGTCCATCTCTTTGACCCGGCCACTTGCACCATCCAAAAACTGCCATGCCATTGATCGATGTGCAGCGTGGATTTTGTGTCCGGGCTAGCCACAAATAGCGTAGGCCACGATTCAACAAAATAGTGCCTACGCATTGTGCGCTGCAAGAAGTCCTTCTGAATGTAGCGTGGCAGCCTGAAGTCATCTAGCAATATTGGTAGCTGCTTCTTCAGTGACACGTCGTACAGATAATGTCCGATCGTGTCCTGAAACACATTTGTCTCGTCGTCGGTGTTGCCAGCGTTCTCATTGGTTGAAGGTTGCGGCCCGTTAGCCTTTTTGTCGATGTGGTTGTCCATTAGATGCCTGCAATACTCCTCAAGTTTCGCAAAGCAAACACCGCCCAATGGATCCTTCTTTCCACACGAATCATCGCCCCCTTCACGCTCACTGGCCTTATTCTTGCAATAAATCCCCACCCTCTTTGTCCCTGCGACCATGCTCAAGTATTCCAAGACATCGCGAGTTGATGGGAGCGGTGGCGACTCGTCTTTCTGCTTGATTTTTTTTTTTTTTTCTGAATCATCAGAATCTTCGGAGTCCTCGGAACTATCAGGCCCTATATGCCCCAATGCCGCTAATATTTTATCACCGTATAGCGCCGGGCCTAAGCCGCGGATCACCAATGGCACTCCTCGTTGGATGTAATCCTTCACAATAGTATCTACAGAGTGGTCAGAGAAGTGACACGTGTGGAGCTTCCATTCTCTTTTGCCTTTGGCGTCGTTCTTATCTTCTTCGTCGTGTTTGCTTTCTGACCAGAACCTTCCGACGTGAGCGTAACATCGACGTGTTTCTGTGTTTGATGACTTTACAGTCTTGTTGTTCCTGAATTCGAATGATGTGTGTGTGTGTGTGTGTGTGTGTGTGTGTGTGTGTGTGTGTGTGTGTGCGTGTGTGTGTGTGTTTGTTTGTTTGTTTGCCTGGTGGGTGTATGTATTTGTATGCGTGCTTGGCGAATTCAGTATGTACATTTGAGTGTGTGCTTAGTGTGTGAGAGAGCTTAAGAGCGCGTGTATGGGCTTAGCGTGTGTGTGATGTGACGGTGAAGTTAACACTATGCATGTGCGCACACAAACACACACACACACACAGATATATATATATATATATATATATATATATATATATATATATAAATGAACAAATACGCATGCGAAAACAAACACTAATATACACCCGCGCTAGCCACCTTTTTTTTCCTGGTTTAATATTCTGAGAACACTTTATATCTTGAGCTTTCTGATGTATGCACAATAATTGATTATTACTGCATTTTAAGAATGAATACACACACACACACACACACACACACACACACAGCCGCATACATACACACGCGCGCACACACACACCTTCATCAGCGATAAAAATAGCTGGATTCTTCTTTGGGGGAAAACACCTTAGAAAATATCTGCTTGTTGGAAAATGATGGTTGTCTCCTGCGTTTGAACAGAGTTGTGCTGCAAAGAAGCCCTTTTTGGTGGATAACGGCATGCATGGCTACCGTCCAAAGGATTGTCGGAAAATCTGGAAATACAGAGAATCTCACCTCATAAAAACGCTTCTCTCCCTCATTCCATGCGGAAACGGAGAGCTTTCAGAATCAGCTAATTGCTAGAATTATCTTTTAATTTCTAATGACGACATCAAATTTATAGACAATTTCATTAAAATCGGTAGCAGCTCTGCCTCGAAACTCTGAGCAAATCCTCCTCTCGTTGACCTGCTGAGAAAACACTGCAGCTGGGGAGATCATGGCTCTTCACGATCTAGGCCGCTATATCCTCATCGGCGTCAACATTATTTTTACGGTCAAGCTTTGCATAGAGAAAAATTAAGAATGAGACTCGAAAGCATGCGCAATGCTTTGGAAACTCAATTAGAAAAACAAGATTCTTGATTGATACCATATGAACTGATTCAAAAACGAAAACTACTGTAGGCATGTGGTCTGGGTATTGCAGCAGCCGGAATTTTCCTCCTCGTCCAGGCTGAGCAATTGGAGAGTGATGTGGAACTTTTACAGGACCTCCCCATCACTGAAACCTCCTACGTGTTGATGATGCTCGGATTTGCTCTCGCTATCACCAGTGTCATTGGGGCAGTTGGAGCCTTCAAAAAGCAACGAATTATGCTTACTGTCTATCTTTTCGTTATCTTCGCACTTGTCTTGGTGCGTCCACATTTTTATCCCAGTCTCACTAGCACGCAAATCTCAACAGTTTATAGAAGAGATGTTCGCTTCTTTCCTTTCTCATTTGGCTCATAATCAAGTCTACTTTTTTATCTCCAACAGTTGCAGCTTTGCATCGGAATCTATCTGTACCAGTACGACTCCTCAGAAGCCATAAACACACTTGTGGAGAATAAATGGTTTGAGGAAGGCGCAGGTAGAATGATTGTCACACACTTCTCTCTTCCCCCTCTGTCTCTGCTCCCCGCCTTTTCGATAATAGACATTTGTTTATCAAATCCAGACGCCCGGCAGAAACGTATCGACTACCAAGATTTCTTTGAGTGCTGTGGATGGAACAACATCTACGATTCGAGGGCTCCTGGATATGACACACCATGCGGTCGGGTTGATCCTCCAACATGCAAACAAGCAACCCTTGGTATAGTCGCTTCCTATTTTTCATATAAATAAGTGTGAAATGAAGAGAAGCGGGGAGGGGGCATGTGCGATTCATTACTATCGTTGGCATTCCACAAGTAGAGCTTCGAAGTGCCTTCTTTGTCCTTGACACAGAGTCTGCTGAATGTTTCTCAGATTGGCTGTCGGTGTACTTCACCCCTGTCGCAATTGCTGCCATCGTTTTTGCTTCATTAGAGGTGTGCTACCAGATATATGAACTAAAAATGTTTTGTGTGTGTCTGTGTGTTTGCGTGTGCGTGTGTGTGTATGTGTGTGGTCGTGGTCGTGGTCGAATAAATATCTCCTCATCGCTCCCCATCTACCTTAAAAACCTGGATTCGTAATTTGAGTGCATGGTGGTGTTCCTTCTGCTTGTTATTACTTCCTTATTGCGTTTTCTTTTCAGTTCGTCTCTCTATTGGCGACACTCGCCATGCTTTGCAATGCAAAGGACATCGAAGACGAAGAGGATTGGCTCCTATAATGCTTGTGGTGAAACAGCAAAGACGACTATTTGCTTTACTAAAGTGCATAGCATTGCGACATGGGTTTTGTATTATTACGTGAATCTGCGCCTCTCTAGCTCTGCTCATGCCTAATGCCTTCCTGCTTCTGCTTTTATTACATGCTATAAGATTCGGATCACTTGGGTCATGCTATCTAGCTATGATGCGAAGAAATATCTAGATGATATATGTACATTTTGACTACTACTGGGCTATCGCTGAAAAAATATATAATGTACGATTTACGATCATGCAGAGCGCGCTACTTGCCCTCAGCTAGTTCAGTGCATTCGTTATTATTATACATCGGCGCAGTGTAGCGTACTAGCGTAGCCGATGTAAAATACGCCAGCACATATTCTCACGTAAAAGTCTAGGATACTAAAATAAATGGATAAATCTAGAGGAGTCACAGTCATCTACGATGTCGTAGCGTCTGTCTATAATCTAGCTACTAGCTAGCTAGTACGATATGATCGACACAACAGAGCATCACTAGCAGATTACAATCATCAGTGCAATAATATCAATAAAGCTAGAAAGCTAGAAAGCACTTCAGACTTGCAACTTTTAGCCTACAATTAGCACCAATGAACATATGTTGTCTATGCTAGCTAGCTAGTTCTGCACAATTCATGAGCTGCTTTAGTTGTCAGAGAAAGAGAAATCCAACATATGAAGCTAGATAGCTGTCTAGCCGTCTTCGCTGCGTAGCTACTGCTGTCTCATCTTTAAACATCATCGTCGTCATCGTCATCGTCGTGTTCATCGCTCTCGTCGTTGCCTCCTTCTATATCGTTGGATAGGCTTATGAGAAGCTGCTTGATGAGTTTCACTCGTGCCTTCTCCCTCGACAACTTTAAGTGCTGGTTGGCATTCACACAATCTTCCATCGAATCGAAGTGCAACGATAGGACCCAGACGCCCAGCGCCTGCATTCGTGCGCTGGGGTGCGGTTTTGGCTGAAGAAAAACACAGAATCATGTCACTAGCAATATATATACATATACATAATATATATTGATGGCTCTGGTACGTCTTTTCCTTCGACGAAGGCGAAAACAAGGAAATATTGTCTTGTTTCAATTCAGAATGGTATTAGCATCTCTTTTCTCTCCGAGCACACACCGAATACACACACACACACACACACACACAGACACACACACACACAGAGAGAGAGAGAGAGAGAGAGAGAGAGAGAGAGGAAGAGAGACACGACACGATGCTCATACAATGCGTGAGAATAATTAGCTGACATACCCCCATACGGATCATGACGGTTAGGTTGGGCGGTGAGGCCTCGCTCGCCATTTTATAGACCTCCTGGATGCGAAGCGGAACCACCAACTTAACCAGCGCATAGCCAGCACGCGTGGGATGATGCTGCACGATGAGCAGCAAGGTGTGGTGGACGACGAGGAAGTGCCTTTCGCGCCGTTTGCCGACCATAATCACACACGGAATGGCATCCTGGTTGGAGATCTGAATCTGCTGCTGCTTCTGGATAGAGCTCTCCTCGACGTACCTGAAGGGGGGGGGGATGATGAAAGAGGATGTGATGCTGTGAGGGAGATGGAGAGAGAGAGAGAGAGAGAGAGAGAGAGAGAGAGAGAGAGAGATGGGGGGGGGGGGGGGGGGATTTGGAAAATATTTT
>ADNK01001121.1:0-22776 GCA_000320545.1 Bigelowiella natans CCMP2755 | reverse complement strand
AGAGAAAGAAGCTGAGAATCAAAGAGGTTGCATCTAAGTTCTATTGTGCAGTCATACAAATTTTAATATTCACAGGGAAGACAATAGTGGGACTGTCTCCTCTCTTTATTTACGCTTGGTTTATGTGTGTGTATGTGTGTTTCTATGTGTGTCATCGCATATTGCAGCTGATGAGAAAGGTAAGGTTCTGGAGACGAATTTGAGGTGAGGAAAGCACTCCAAACGCACATAGGCTTTTTCTCCCGTTTCGATGAAGATCCTCCTTGTTTTTGCCACCCTGACGTTCACAACCGCGTTTGGACAGGAAAGCGAAGCTGGAGATGAAGGAAATAGAGACGGTAACGGTGCAGATCAAGAAGCGAAAACGATGATATGATGATGATGATGATGATGATGATGATGATGATATGATTATGATGACGACGATGAGTACGATGACGACAGAATACTCCAAATCTGTGGATAATATTACTAAGCTCGGTCGCTATGGAAAGCGTATCGTAGGGCAGTATTCTTGGTGGTTTTTCCTTCCTTTGTAGCACCTCTTCCAAGTTGGAATTGTGGGAGGATATCACGATCTCCTCCTCCTCCTTCTCCTCCTCCCCCTCCCCCTCCCCCTCCTCCTCCTGACGCATGCGTTGCTGCGAAACCGTCTGTCTTTACAGGAAAGCAAGTTAAACCTGGAGCTGGCAATGATCGATGCTATCGAGCCGTACGATGAACATTCGAAACTGATTTATTTGATGTTGATGTTGATGATGATGATGATGATGATGATGATGATCATGGACAATGGTCGCTTCCTGTGGTGTATTTCTCCTTTTTGGGATGAACATAGCACGTATTCTTTTCCGTTACTATTGGTTGGTGGTGTGCGGTGTAATTCTGTTTAGATACAAGCGCAACATCCAAAGCCTGAAACGCACTATCGCTGGGCTGGAAACAAAGTTGGACCAAAGCGCCTCAGAGCTGCAGCAATGTAGTTCGCATATTGATATTACACACACATTATATATATATATATATATATATATATATATATATACACATATTTATAATATGTGTGTGTGTGTGTGTTATGTAACATTCGACGATGGAGTATATAAAGTCACGATTTCATCTTCTATTTTTTCATTCTCTCTTCAATAGATCGAGACTCTCTACCAAAGCAGGAGCAGCAAAAGCAGAAGCAGGCGGTGTCGGAACAACAACCCTCAGGGACAATGTCGTTGACTCAACAGCATCAGCAACAGCCACAACAACAGCACCACCAATCTCTCGGTAGGAAAATTGAATAATGACATGTTGGTCACGCGAGAAAGACTGGCTAACCACAACAATAACAACAACAACAACAACAACAACAATAGCAATAGCAACAATATAATTGTAATGACGAGGATACTGATGATGATCTCGCGTGATTATACCAGTCTTCTGCCGCACACATATCACAAACATTCAGTCACTCAAGAGAGAGAAGAAGCGCGTAGAGTTAAATATTAGATATGTGTGTGTGTGTGTGTGTGTGTGTGTGTGTGTGTCGGATGCGACGTAGGGCGACGAACGGTTCAAAGTGCTGGAAGTCCTATGGCGAGAAAGATCTCTGCTGCTGCAGCCGAGATAGCTGCCGCTTCTGCAGCTGCCGTGGTGAAGCAGATGGAGATATTTGCTAAACCCGAAGAACAACATGAGGATTCACAGCAAAAGCAGCAGCAGCAGCAGCAGCAGCAGAACCAGCAGCCAAACATCTTTTCTCAGGTTGTTTATTCTTCTTCCCACCATCTTCTCTGCCTCCTGACGATCGATCGCGACTGATGTACATCGTTGTTACGCATCTTCACCGTCGCTGTTTGTTGTCGCTGTCATGATTCGCAGAGTGCAATGAGTAGTAGCTCTATGTCTGAATACGACAAGGGACTTCAGGACATCCAGGACACCTTGAGGAAGGTTGATACGCGCGCGCGCATATACGCGCATGCACGTCCCATTATCGGCCATGTCCATTCGCCGCCCCTCCCCATTCATTCCCACCTTCCTTCATCCCTTCTTCCTTTGAATAGGCTCGAGCTGCTCAAGCGGCGGCAAAGAATGTTGTCTCTGAGTTGGAGAGAGATCGCAGGTACTGCTAATACTTCGACGACAACTAACCTCAATCCAAGCCGTAATGGACGATAACACAAACAACGACGAGGGCATCATGCCAACATAATTTAGGGAATTTTGATTGAATAATCCTGTTAAAATGCAATTACGAAGAAAGAGGGGTTTCTTATCGTCTGTAGTATTGTTCATTGCATTCTCAATAAATGATCGACTCTCCTCCCCCATTCGCGTTCCCTTCTCCACCAGCTTTAGGTCTACTACACGCTCTGAGGAGGCACCCCTCGGCGCTTCAACGAAGGTATTATAATTCTTCGATTACGCCGTCGGGTCCGTTTATCAGGAGGGGGGGATCAGCTGCAAAATTTTCCACACAACAGCAACAGATATAGCGCCAACGAATTTGTTACATCGAAATCGTTATTGTCCTCGTCGTTCTCATCATACTACTTCGTCGAAATGAAACAGGCCGTCCCGCGGGTTCCTCCTATCTCAGGGCTGCAACTCAAGCTAAGAAGCCCTGAGAAATCACGTCGGCGGCAATCAGATAACAAGCACCGACGGAAAAATGACGGGGGAAAGGCCGCCACCTTCACTTCATTTGACCCGAGGCGAGAATCATCACCATCACCGCAAAACGGTCAGTTTTCACTCATCTTTGCTCTCTCTCTCTCTCTCTCTCTCTCTCTCTCTCCCTCTCTCTCTCTGGTGTGTATGTGTATGTGTATGTGAGTGTGTGTGTGTGTGTGTACTGTTGGTGCACCTGCTATTTTTTATATAATTCCTGCACTGGAACCAATTCTTAATATTTCTGCTTTTTTTATATCCATTCTCTAATCTATAATAGATGAAGAGAGGAGCATAGAGGAGGGACAACAAAGCAGCACTGGTAGTGTTTCTCCTGCATGTTGTTTATAAACTGTCTTCCTGGGCGATCAAATGTCGTACCTCGGATATCTATGTGTGCCTATGTGTGCACGAAGCTTCCAAACAATCTATATCTTTCTCATTCATGTGAGTACTACAACGTCTACATGTTTTCAAAATTTTAATTGCATATGTATTTACATTTAACATGTGTATTTTTGTGCGTCTTCATACCGTGACTTTAGACTCAAGGCTTTCGTTATGGCAGCTTGATAGGAGCCGAAGGTCGTGAGAAGATGAAAATTGTTGTTGATTATGCGGGAGGTAAGATCGTCATGGCAGTTGTTGATATATATATATATATATATATATATATACTTATATATATATATATATGTATTCTCTCTCTCTCTCTCTCTCTCTCTCTCTCTCTCTCTGTGTGTGTGTGTGTGTGTGTGTGTGTGTACTTCGCTCCATCAAAAAAATAGGAGCGGCATCGATGCGAATCCAACTGATTTCTCTCCTGGAAACACGGTTAGTGTTAATATAATTGCGTGCGAAATTGTGTGTCTGTATGTATCTCAGAACATGAATTTCGAAATCACCAAGAAAGTATCTATGTTCTCTGCGATAGCTGTTAGTAAAAAGTGTTGTCGATAGGCAAAACACTTTGCTTGGAATTTCATAACTGCTTAAGTTGATGATAATCTTATGATGAGGTCAATATACATTACAGAGGGGGTTGGAGCCACAAACTTTCTCTGGTGTGGAAGTGTTTGTGCCAGACGACAACGATTTTCAAATGCCAGATAAGTCGCCCATGCATCGGACAGTAGATGGAGCAGCGGCGGACGTAGTAGGCACACCGACGGCCGCGACAGGAGGAGGAGCATCAGTCGGCATAATGGATGAAAGCAAAGCTTGGAAGTAGCAGAAATTTTGCAGTTTTGATTATCCAGGTTGTTCTCAGACTGCTAGACTGTGATTTGATGCGTCATTTGCACTTTGTTGCTGCTGCATACTTCATGTTGCGGACGACGCCCATTCTAGCATTCAAGGCAGTCGATCGCTGTGCGCGAAGTGCGCGACTGGCGACCCTCAAGCGTGATGAGAACACAAAGGCGTTCGATCTAGGCATAGCATGAGAAAGCTGCCCTGCTGCCTGTTCATGCACGCAACTCCGTCAAACCCTGCAACGACTGGGGTTTGCACAAACCATGCTTTGCGCGCGCGGCCTGGCTAGCTAGCGCGCTCAATCATTGCAATTGGACATTGGAAGCACACTGGAGCCTGTTTGAAGTTCAAATTTGAACTTTTTTTTCGAATTTCAGCTTCAAAAACTCATTTTTCAACGCCTGCCAGCGCGTGTGCGCAAATTGCAAAATGCTTGCCACTTCTGAAACAGCTAGCGCAGTTGCACTTGCTGTGCTCACAAGTTTTGCAAACTCATCACGAGCTCTAGAGCTGCAGTGCTGGAGTGAGGTGTGCGCACATGCACTCTGGCACTGCTGGACTGCTAGACTGACTTCATGCTAGCATGTCATTGTGAAATTTCAGCACACGCACGTGAAAATTGCTGGAATTTCAGCACACCTTGACACACACGCAAAAATTGCTCTCAATTGCTAGGTTGAGAGGTCATGCCACTCGTCACGCGCGTGCAGGTTTGACTGAGTTGTGTGTGCTGATCATCAACATCTCCTGTGACTGCCTCAAGGCGCGTTTCAACTGCAGTGTGTGTGCAGTGGCACATGCCAGCTAGCTAGCGCAAGTTGCATGCATGCTTGCTAGCTGGCATGCACGAGTGCACACCTCTCTGGCTCTGCACGACCTCTGGACCTCCACCCAGCTAGCTGGGCATGCAGCAGACCACCACACCATGCCCCACATTTCATTTCCCATCCACCGTCAGCAGGGGAACGACACAAAAATTTCATTTCAAAAATTCACCCACTGACGACCCACTGCTGAACTGAATTGCTGGAATGACATGGCAAAATCGCACGAGCATGACATGTCAAGTGCCCCACATTTGATTTCCCATCAGCAATCAGCAGCAAAATGTGCGAAAATGCGCAACATGAAAGCTTTGCCTACCATGTGTTTTGTGAAAACAATCTTTGTTGAAAATGACATGGCAAAATGCATTTTTTGATGTTGCGAACATGCCAGCATGTTCGCAACTGTGCACTGGCCACAGCAGCCAGAGCATCGCGCAGCAAAAAAAATGGCATCGACCAACGTCCGAGTGCTGCTTTCGCGCATTGCACGCAATGTGCATGTGATGCATGCACATCACGTGCACCGTGTTGTTGTGTCTGTCATCAGCTGGAGGACACATCCATTTTTTTGCTGCGCGATGCTCTGCTGTGACCAGCTAGCCAGTGCACAGTTGCGAATGTGCCAGCATGTTCGTGACATTGAAAAATGCACTTTGCCATGTCAAATTTTTTGCTGCGCGATGCTCTGCTGTGGCCAGTGCACAGTCACGAACATGCCAGCATGTTCGCATTGTTGAAAAGTGCACTTTGCCACGTCATTTTTTTGCTGCGCGATGCTCTGCTGTGGCCAGTCAGCAGTGCACAGTTGCGAACGTACCAGCAAAACTCACAACATCAAAAAACACACTTTGCCATGTCATTTTCAACAAAGATTGTTTTCACAAAACACATGGCAGGCAAGAAAGCTTTCACGTTTGCGCATTTTCGCACGTTTTGCTGCTGATTGCTGATGGGAAATCAAATGTGGGGCACTTGACGTGTCGTGCTCGTGCGATTTTGCCATTTCATTCTGGCAATTCAGTTCAGCAGTGGGTCGTCAGTGGGTGAATTTTTGAAATGAAAATTTTGTGTCGTTCCCCCACTGACGGCAGGTGGGAAGTGAAGTGTGTGTTGTGCACGTGGGGCATGGTGTGGTGGTCTGCTGCGCTGGCATGGACGCAATGCACTGGCTAGCTGGTCAGATGCACACCTCCAGATCCATGCACATTCTGCGCTGGCCAGCTGGCACGGTTCCGCCTGGCCACGCCAGCACGCTCAAGTGCACGAAAAGGGATGCAAGCCAGCAAGTGCCTTGACGGCCTTGCTGGCTTGCCAGCTTGCCGAGTTGATGAAGGTTGGTGTTTCGAAGATCATCCACAAGTGAGAGATCAATCGTGGTGATTGTGGCGGCGAAGGCATTTGGTCACAGTTCGAGCATGCAGACGTTTGCACGCGCGCGAGAGGTGCCATTCCAGCATTGCTGGACTTCCCCCCCGAATGACGAAACAATGAAACAATGAAACAATGATGAAAAACTGCACTTCCAAAGTGTTGCAAGACACTTGCAGTGTGCAAAATGCAGTGCCTCGAACTGGTTTCAGTGAGGACTGTGACCAGCAAATCAACCAGCTGGTTTGCCAAAATGGCATGACTTGGTCATTGAGAAGCAATGACACCAGCAGCAAAGTTCTGACGGCGCAAGACCTCCACTCTGAGCAAAAACTTCCTGAAGGCCATGTCCACACGACGATCTACGATTGGATCATCTGAGGGGGCCCCCAGCAGAATTTTGGTTTTGGAGGAGTCTGGAGCGTCAAAGAACGAAGAGTGGAGGGAAGAAGCTGAACCCAGAGCGGATCTCATGTGCGAGAGAAGCTTGCATCTCTCTGCATTCAAGTGAGTGCAATGATGGATGAGGTGGTTGACACTTTGAACAACTTCAGCATTGCAAAGAGGACACACCGAGAAAGAGGGGGGCAAATTGCAAACTTTGGCCCTGTGCTCCTCAGTTTCGTGAGTCCCAGCGCGGAGCTGAAGTTTGAGCAACACACCTGAATTGTCATGCCAATCATCAAGATGACACTTAAACAATCTGGAAGCTGGCCTTCCAATGTGGCTCCTCGCCCAGGCTCTGGATCTGCAAATTGGGGCATCGGGTTTGACGAACGAGCAAAAGCTGCGACACAAGTCACCATTGGTGGACAGATGAACTGCACAATGTTGTGAGACAAGTTTGAGAAAACTCCGAGGGAACTCTTAGGACTCCAGAGTTTCTCCGGACAGTTCTTACAGGCCTGTAAAGTCTCCGTTCACAGCGTGCACTACCTATTAAGCTTCTTGTAAAGACAATTTTATCTGCGACATACACATTTTTCATGTCGTAAAAATAAAGACTCCTCATGGAAGCAATGAAAACGTTAAAGGGTACCATACCCTATCTTTTCACAATCGAGCCTTTTTTATATGTCGTCATTGAAGGAATCTCTGGAAAGCATTTGGCCTATCGAGGTTGTTTTTGTGTTTATAAAAGGCGATTTCAGGATTCTACGAGACAGGAAAAGTAGGACAATTTTTTTCATTACGTAATGTCTGCTAGTTTTAGCTAAAACAGACATGTTTCCTTAAAATCTAAAAACGAATTGTCTAGTCGCGAAATAAAATAGCACGCTTTTCTTCCTGTAAGAAAAAGCTGTTGCGTGAGTAAAGTCTGCATCGAAGGGTTCCATACAAGTTTCCCCAGCCCCATTATTTTTGTAGTTCATTAGCCCTCATTAAACATCAAACAGCAGCGCTGAGACAAGAACACAGGTAATGAATAGCCTTAGAACATGGAATTTTTTGATCATCACAGAATCCTTCCTCATTAACAAGATTGTGCTTGATTTATTCGCAGCAGCATCAACGCTACTTCTTCCTCTCCTCTCCATTGAAATGATGGGCGAGCAAGTATTTTGGAATGACCTGTCGAGAGCAGTGGAGCACCTTTCCAACCAAAATAATTTGCGTGTAAAGTTCAATTGTCAGACTCTGAACCGATTGCAAAAGATTCTCGGCGTTCGGAAGTGCCCAGCTCCTCTTACCAATAAACCTGAGGGTAAAGGTAGCATAAGCAACCAGAGTAGCGGGAGCAGTGATAGGAGCAACCAGAGTCAATCGGCGGGTAACAGGGCTCCAGTCGCTTCCATTAACCGCGTTCGCGACACACCGCCACTTCCAGATCCTGTCCGGTCGCTGAAGAGGCGGCGGCTTCTCGAGACAGAAGCTACAGATACAGACTCATGTGCGGCCACTGCCGGGGGCGTTTCAATTACTCATGCCCATGGTAAATCATTCGAAATCTCTTCTTCCGATCTATTATGGCCGCTGGAAACTTCAAAGATTGTTTTCTGCTGAGCATCCGCATTGACGCGTACTCATCAAATTATTTTGACCAATAATAATAGAACAAGAAAACTTAGAGCAAAACTTAGCGCACCTTCTCGGGAGCGATTTCAACACAATAAGGTTGTTTTCACTTGTGAATAGTGCTTGGCCGTCCATTTAGCGAAGCTCAGACTAGGAATTTTTCTTTCAACATTTAGATCCGTCAACGAGATTGCACAACGCTTGAACTTCATCTGCGGAGTGATGATGAACCGCTACAACATGGTACTACCCTGAATCACTTTTATTACTTCTAATGAAAGAAAGGAATTCAGAACATTGCATCATACACAACAGCTGGATGTATATCACGAGTGAAATTTTGTACTGATTGGTGTGAAAAAAAAATTAAGTGAAAATCACACAATTTACTATTCGGATAAATATTTATGGCCGCGTACTCGTGTTCTCAGGTGATAGCGGGAAAGCTGTTTCGACTGGTGGAAGTGGAGGCTTATCTCAAATGTGAAAGCCACAAAGACGTGTAAGAAGAGGGAAACGGGGAAATGGGAAGGTGATGAAAGTTCCTGTTTTTCTTATGATTGTCTTTTGAACAGATTCACCCATGGGGATGAGCTGCAACTCCAGGTGTGGCTCACACGATCGTTGTTATCGCTACAACCTTACATTTCTATGGTTTGTAACTATCATTGGTTGGTTTTATTTATTGCCACCGCTGCTGCTTCTCTCTGCTTGTTAGACGACCGGTCACTGGTACTTCCATCGCCAAGGAAAGACCTACAAGGGCGGCTCTTACATGGTAGTAGTTGTAGTTGTAAGTAGTACCAACAAAGTTTTTTCGGTATTTCACTAAAGTAGAGGGGTTATAAGAAATAGTAGCAAATGGATGAGGGCGTCTACATATCCCCGGGAGGAACGGAAGGGTTCTCTCTCTCTCTCTCTCTCTCATTGAGGTGAATGTAGCGTTTTCATCCTCCTTCTACTCCTCCTCCTCCTCTTTCTTGACACTAGGGTTTGGACGTGACCTTTGGGAGCCCGGGGAAGTGCACCGGCGGCATCTTAATACGGTTTATAAACAAGCACACAGTAGTATCACGAATAGATGATTTTGATGATGACAACGAAGGAACTATGCAACAAACTCTCTCTCTCTCTCTCTCTCTCTCACACACACACACACATACAAATATCGTCTGCACTACGGTAGAGGAGTGATCGAGTTGGAAACTGGGATAATTACTGAAGGCCCGTGCAACGTCGTCAGAAAGTAAAGAAGACAGATTACAAAAGCCGGAAAAACAAAGAAATCAATATGCACTCCACTTAATATTTTCTTCCCTATCTTTGTGCTTCGTTATTCTCACGTAATTACTGTTGGTCCTCCCATTATCTTGCTGCCACCCTTCTATCAGGATTCTGGAGCTAACAAAAGCTAAAAACATAGTGGTATGAACGACGTTTTGAGATGCCGCATTATACACAAAAATCGAGCACGACAATGATGATGTTTCGCGATAATCTTTTTTTTTTAAGTTCTTATTTTCGGGAGTTTGCGAATGAAGCTCTCTATCTTCTTCGTCTTTTTTATCCTCCTCCTCCTCCTCAATCATAACCACTGTCTATTAGTCGCTGGTTGATTCCGAAATCTTTACCTTCAACGCATTTAACGGGGGTGTTCTTAAGCTGGAGAAGGCTAAGGAACCTCGAAATCACCAAATAATACGCTCCCCACGATACGGTCTGTCTAAAATTCATGCGTTTTTAATGTTTTCTTCATTCCCTCACTCCTGTTTCTCCCCCCCTCCCCCCCCATCTCTCAGGCTTAACTCTGAAGAAGGATGCAAAGGAGAGAGAGAAGTGGTTGATGGCACCCTATCGGTAAAAGCAGCTGGCTTAGAGAAGAGCTGTTGATATTATTGTTGTTATTGTTGTTGGAAGTTTTAATTTGAGTATCTGGCCTCCCTTCTCTCTCTCTCTCTCTCTCTCTCTCTCTCTCTCTCTCACACACACACACACACATTACTCCTATCTATTATTGAAACATTACTGATCCCTCTTTTGTAAATGACAGGTTTCAGACCGCTCCAAAATTGTTGAAAAAGCAAAAGAATCTCGTGTCGCTCTCAATGTAGCACAACATACATTAGAAAGAAAAAACGAGACGTGACAAGGGAAAGATTTGTTTTTCGTTGCTAATAATACCATCTAATAATTACCAATGATTACTATTTTCATTAAAGCAACATGTTGCCTCCGCTCCCCCCCCCAAACTAGATGGAAATCGCAACCAGGGATTTCGAGTGAGGATCTAAAGAAAATCACAGGTATGGGCCCTCTTTAATTCATATTCGAAGATCATCGAAAAATATACACAGTGAGAACATTGCAGAGCTTTCACTGCAATCTTAATATATTTTCTTCCACCATCATTCCCCCTCCTGCCCTTCTCCTTCTCCCTCTCTCTCTCTCTCTCTCTCTCTCTCTCTCTCTCATTCGCATGCTTCTTTTCTCAGGAATCACCGAGAGGAACAACGCTAAGAACGTAGAAGTTTTCAAGGTTTGCTGCTGCTGCTACTGCTGCCGCTTGGTGGTGTTAGATGGGTATTGAGAAGATATCGAATGACCATTTGTTATCTTTGTTGCAGGCTGGCCTTTCTCAAAAAATGACAGAGTTCCACGGCAAAGAGTTCACCGCAAGCTTGCTGATACAGGTGATGAGGAAGAAGATGTAGCAGATGTAGTAGTATTAGAGCAGGCAAATAATAGCAATGATGTTTATGATGATGATGATGATGATGGTGGTGGTGATGACAATGGTAATTTCGCAACGTTGTCGTGCAAGAATCAATGCTTAGAAATCTTCGTTGTCGTCGTTGATAATCTCTCCCTCTCTCTCCCTCTCCCTCTCTCTCTCCCTCTCTCTCTCTCTCTCTTTCTCTCTTCGCAGGCGTACGGTGCGTGGAGCAAAGTTTACAGCAAGTTATTCCCCTTGACAGCCGTGACCCAGCCGAAGCATGTCGCCATCACGGAAGTAGCCCCTCACCTCCTCAGGTCGGAAAGCAAGGTGCTCATGCCTTCTCCCAAAGAGCTCGTAGAGAGATGATGATGATGATGATGATGATATCTCTGCGATGCTGGCGGAAGGTTTCGTGATAACGGCAGTTGCTGCAAGTGGAGGAGAAGGAGGCGGTGAAGATGGTGATGCTGATCGTGCAGAATAGCGTACGACAACAAACATACGGGTAGCAGAAACAATCGAACAGCATCCAACCCACAGCACTGCGCGTAAAAGTAGCCGCAGAGTGCGGTGGGAATTCTCGATCCTGGCTTGCGTGCACTGTGTTATGTTGAGATATAACAAGTAGTGAACACGGGTGCTGCACATATCTATTATGACATACCTACATTTTCCATTTTTTACTAGTTTTTTCATTTGTTAATATAAGACGGATGTAATGAAATGTTTAAATTTTTTCAGTTGTCATCCTAATGTAGCTATGCAATGCAGCTAAATGCTATACAAAAATGCTTTATCGTGCTTTTGGCCGCGGTGCGTACGCGTATTGACGTAGCTGGCATAGTGCACATGTACCACAGCTGTGCAAAATGTGTATAGAGACGCGCGCACATACGCATAACGCTAGAATAAACAAATGCTGCGATACGATACATGCATGACCGTGTCTAGCTAGCCTAGCTAGGTGTACTACTATCGTACGTATCTATCAATTTGTATCTAGCCTTATGCGTGCGATATCGAGCCATCGCTAGCCATCAACGTCTATACACATGAGACTGATATGCAATGAATTGATCAAAGCTATCTAACTGTGCAAGCAGCGGCTACAAGGTAATAAATTGCATTTGTTGTTCATTGTAGGCTAGCTAGCTAGTAGTAGGGCCATCGATGGTAGTATGCGATGCGCGTAGCAGCTGAACGGCATGATGTAATGATGCTATGCGCTAGCCTAGTAGCGCACGCTGCGTCCGTCGTGCATCAATATCACATGTTGTATCTAAAAATGTATACAACTAGCATAGCGGATGACACATGCAGTAATTAACCATGCTCATACTTTCTCGATGCTCCACGTTATCTAGTTATATTGACTTAAGCAATTTCTAGGCCTTTGCCGATTTTTTCTTAATTTTCTTTTTCTTCTTCCCTCCTCCTTCTCGTTTGTTGTCAATACTCTTGCCATTTTTGCGCTGTGGCCTCGAATTTTTAAATTTTCTCCAATGCATATTTCGGACGTTCTTATAAGGAGCGAGGTGCTTCATTGAGACTCGCTGCCTCAAAACCTTATCTGGGGTTTCCAGAATCTCTTTCACCGTCATCCCGAAATCAAGCGGCTCGACCTTTTTGTACCTAGGAAAAAATGGGGAAGCGAAGGGAGAGGAGGAGAGGAAAGAGCGGAGAAAAGCCCATATGAACTAGAGAGCACGGAAGGGAAAGAAAATCTGCCTAAACTTTCTACACAATAGTCCTCTTCATTTCCTCTGCTTCTGTCCTTCTCTGCGCACGCCATATCATACCTGAATCGCGTGGGGATATCGCCGCCTATGAGGTCTTCGTAGTCGAGTTTGTCTACTTCGTCCAGAAGTGCCTCAATCTCCTTGCGCTCGGCTGTCATTTGGCGTAATTTCGCATTGGCGTTACCGACGGTCTTCTTCGTCCCGGGGACCCGGACGTCATCAAAGGGCACCACCGCCTCCTCATCGTACCTGCAAGGACGATGGGCCACAAGATGAAGTTAGAGAAAGAGGAGGGGGGGGGGGGGAGGGAGATGAGGAGGTATAGAGAGATTGAAGCTACTATCTCTGCTAAAAATGCATTGGTTATATCGCTGCTAACGCTACTTAGGTACTCCTTCAAAGCATAGGACATCGTTTCACTACCCTTGATACTGAACTCGCAACGAATTTTCGGCCTCCATTATCGCCAGAACTTTGGCCTTGTAAAACTTGCCGTCTGCTTCATACCGCGCCTCGCATATGTCCCCGACGTTAAACGGTTTTGCTAAGCGAGGGATGGACAGTAACGGTGTGTCAGATGGGAAGGGAGAATGGAATGAGACGTCGTGCATTCATGATTGTCCCAACATACTGCGGGCTCGTCTTGTTTCCAGAGGGGGGGGGGGAGGGATCATCGTTGCTTTTTACACATTTCCCATGCGATTACTACTACCACTGCCTCTGTTACTGCTGGTAATTACTACCGCTTCTCCTAGTAGGCTAACAACACACCTTCCTTGTCGCCATCCTCTGCTAACGACTTCCCATCCTCGTCACCTTCTTTTAGCTTCGCGACTCTGACCTCCGAAGTCTCCAAATCAGCGCTTTCTTCGTATCTGGGAAGGATGGCCAAAGGCGAGGAGGAGGAGGAGGAGGAGCAGGGTGTGGGTACTTGCTTTTTAATGCTACTTCTCCAATGCTCTTGCTACTACATTGTGATGATGATGCTACTGCTGCTAGCACTGCTGCTATCACACTACTACTACTACCACTGCTACTACTGCTACTAATCCTAATACTACTACTGCTACTACCCAGAAAACTTCACGCGGAATCGGTTTCTTGGCAGCTTTCGGACGATTACTGCGTCGTAGAACCTATGCAAGCAAAAAG
This sequence comes from Bigelowiella natans CCMP2755, assembly GCA_000320545.1. Classification (NCBI taxonomy): domain Eukaryota; phylum Cercozoa; class Chlorarachniophyceae; genus Bigelowiella; species Bigelowiella natans. Next base: position 9,034 of record ADNK01001121.1, on the reverse strand, counting down.
AGTAATTGAAACAAAGGGGACAGTATGCAGAGTAACAAGCGAGATATCGACAGCAATCTACTCTATACTGCTATCCCCTCCCCCTCCCCTCCGCCCCAATCTCACTTGTTATCAGGCCGGTAGTAGGCGCGACAAGGCATGCCAGGCTGAAGAAACAAGCGTTTCTCGAATTCACTCGTTTCTTGCTCAAGAAGATTTTGCTCCGGGTGGATGAGGGCATCAGGGTTCTCCACATCGCCGTAGTACTCATCGTCAAACGCCTGGTGCATCATCGCATCGTGTGCGTCCGGGTCGAAGTCGCCTGCGTAGTGATGACGTCGTAATCGTTGAAAAAGTTAATCTTGTTGTTGTTGTTGTTGTTTTTACTGTTGGTACTGCATTGATTGTGTCGCAGGTTGCCCTCCGTTCTCTGCATACACCGCTGATGCTGATGATGCTGACGCTTTTTGGGTTGGGCTATACGCTGTGTGCGTGTCATTGGAATTGAAAGAAAAGCGCAATGTAGGAGGAGAAATGCTGCCGGCTGGTAGGGATGAGTAGTAAAGCTACACGTTTTCCGTACTAAAATAAGGATGATGCGAGAAAACGATGATACTCTATGCACAATGAATTACCATCGAGGTTGATGTCCATGGGGATGTCGCCAGCAATATCCCTCAATTCACGTAGTTTCTCGGTGATCTCGGCGCGCTTCTGCTTCTTCAGCTTCCGTATCTCCTGGGCCTTTTTCTCCATTTCTTCCTCTCGTCGTGCCTGATTGATAACAATGATGATGATCATAGACAGGCAGATCCATGGGGCGTGCACAACAAGACCTTCTTGGCGTCGCGTTGCCTTTTCCGCTTACTCTTCTTGAGACGCACGGATTCTTCGATCTCTCTGGGATATGTGATGATCTCGTTGGAGCCCTTCTCCTCGAAACGGAAGTTGTATGCATGCTCGAATGCCTTGGGGTTGAAAGGGGGGAGGGGTGTGGAGGGCGATTTTCAATGTTGGAAAAACGAAGAACACACGTCATAAGGGTAATGGCTTTTCTGCCACTAGCAGCAGCAGTAAACAAGGGGAAGGAAGACTCGCAAGGATCCTCCTCCTCATTTTCATCAAATGACTATTGCCGCGGTGTGAGCATGTATTTCTGCTCCTTCTACTAACATACCTCTGCCTTCTCGAGCTCTTTCTCGTCATCATCCACCTCCGGCTGATCTGGTTCTTCCTCCCCCATGATCTCCTCGTAGGAGGGCATGTTGGATGTGTCCTTTGCCCTCCACCACTCGTTGGCGATGAAGTCACGAAGGAATCGATCATCCTTGCTCAGGTTTTCCGTTTCCCCCGCAGCTGAATATATTAGGTAGAAATAATGTTATCTTACTCGCAGAAGGGGAGGGGGGAGCATAGTTGGGCATATAGCGTCATAGAAGCAGTCTCCGGTGACTTTTCTTCGTACTGTGGACATTTATGAATATCAAACAATGTTCGCCCTCCTCCTCCTTCTCCCCCCCCTCCTTTTTCATAATTCTTTGTGGTGACGCAGATATGCTTCGTTCTCACCCGATCCGGCGACAAGTCTCTCGAGCTTTTTCTTGTGATTTCTTTGCTCCTCCTCCTTTAGAAAAGCACCAAATTCCCTCTCCTCCTTCTCGATCTCATCTTTGCTCTTCTCCTTCTTGGAGAAGAAGTCATCGGCGCCGTCATCCTCGTCGTCGTCGCCTTCGTTCGCGAGTGTGATGAAATTCTTTTTGATCATGGCGGACTCTTCTGCTTTCGTCATTGGTCGCCGCTCGGCTTCATCTCTTCCCTTTGTTCCCATTTGTGGAAGCGAGAGAAATGAACATGTATGATGTTAAAGATGCATGTGGGGGGGGGGGGGGGAGGAGAGGGGGTTGGATGTTGCGCATCTCACAAACGTTTCTTCATCTATTCCACGTTATCAACACCTACCTCGTTATCCAAATCATCCTTAGCTCTCGCCACAAGGTATTGCTTGACAGAAATGCCCTTCTTTTTGTTCTTCCTTTTCTTTACTGCCTCCTCCTCCTCCTCGTCGTCGTCATCGTCACCCTCGTCGTCTCCTTCCCGGGATTTCTGCGCATAGAACTTTGCTTCCTTGCTATAGATCGAGGGGTCCTATTAAGGTGAGAGGGAGGATTCGACGTGCATCAGAGAATGTCTATGCTCGGCCCTCACGACTCAGCTTATTTCTCTCCATGAAATGATCTCCTAGGTCGACAAACCTTCTTTCTTATCTTGAGAATAGTTTCATGTATCTCTTCATCGAGTGTAGCTGTCAGCAGTGATCCGTCTTCATCCTAGGAGGCGCACAGTGTATAGCGATTACCATAAAATCACAAGCAAGGGAGTATGTGTCTTAGTTTGTCTGTCTGTGTGTGTGCGTGTGTGTTTTCTTTCATCTAGGAATGAATTAACTTTTTTCGTCGTCCTCTCTCACACCCAACACTACTCTCTTTCTACCATCTTGCTACCTCTTCTTCTGAGTCACTCATATCATCATCGCTCAGGTTGGCCAACAAGCGAGCCATCTTATTCTCCGCTGATGGATGATGAGTGTGAAGTAATGAATCATAATGACCACACTACGCTTTTCCAACCCAAAGATAGCTGTACCTTTTTGCTTTGCGATGCTCTTTTGTGTGTTTATGTAGTGCTTAGCATATCTGATGAGGGTCGTGATACAGAAAGCATTATTATCATCTCAATATTGTGACGAAGACGATGAACTGATGATGATGTGTGCTATGTATGTTTTCTGTACCCTTCATTGATCTTTAGAGTGTCGTCATCAGACTGCCCCTCATCGTCCGAATCTATAAGAGCCTTTTGCTTCTTCTTTGTACTCAGCTCTTTTTGCCCCTCTTTCCCATGTGCTCTGGATGAACCTGGTTCTTCCTGTTTCGCTGCCTTTCTACCTTTGTTTTCTCCATCGCGCTTCTTCTTCTTCTTCTTCTTGACGCCCCCTTTCTGCAGTTTCCTCTTCTTCTTCTTCTTCTCCAAGAGAGAGTCCTTCATTGCATGCAGGTCCACAAAATGCCCTTTACCGGCTAACCAGGCTGACAGAGGCGAAAATTAGAAGAAGGGACGGGGACGGGGACGGGGACGGGATAAGGCCGCAAATTACACGTATGAATATTTCCCGATGGAATATATCATAAATGGCCTGTAAACATATGGGAGCGACAAGCCAGCTCAACAAGCAGCCGATTTTTGACCGACGAAAGTCGCTACCCAATTTCTTCGATATTATCAGTACAGTATATTGACCAAATAGAACGTACTAAGGTATACTAGTTCGTTTGCGAAGTTTCCATTCTATTGTGTATTTGCTTTGAGACGGAGAGAACATCTAAATAAATGCGCAGATAAATGACGGAAATCAGCTGTGCTGGCTGTGTTGTATGTGTTTTCGTGTTTGGAGGAGAAGACAATTTCGTTGATGGATAGAACTGGCATAAACACGAGACTGGTTTTCCCTCAGAAATTGAAGCATTTAGATATTTTTTAATGCGATAAATATCCAATAATGCCACCCAAACTTTGCAGCGTACTAAAAATGCAAAATGGTGACCGCGGCTCCCGCCGGGAGATAGTCGATCTCACGATGGAGGATGGAGAAATAAAGGAGGAAGGGGAGGAGAAAGGGGAGGAATACAATCCGTTCCAAGTCGAAAGTGACGACGCCGAAAAGGAACGGAAGGTGTTGAAAAAGTCATCTCCAAGGAAGCGGAAGGAGGTCGGGGAGGATGCGAGGAGCAGTAGCAGTACTGCAAACACATCGTCGCACTTTCCCAAAAAACGCAAGGGAACATGCAGCCATTACATCAGCTATCCCCCTGGATGGAGCGAGACAAAGAGAATACGGCAACCATGGTCACCCGCGTCGCAGCAGAGTAGTAACAAAGGCCCTGCCCGCGTTTATCCTTTCACACTTGACGAGTTTCAGGAGAGAGCCATCCAGAGCATCGAGGTCCGCTGACAAATTCGTCATTTTCTGTTTTCATATGATCATGGTTACACGTAAATAGAGTCGTGCTTGCTTGTTCCCATAGCGTATGTTGCTTCTATCTACATCTTAGGCTTCAGACATGTGAGTGTGTGTATTGTATTGCGTCTCTCTTCTTTTACAGGCTGGGGACCACGTAATGGTGGCTGCGCATACAAGCGCTGGCAAAACCGTCGTAGCTGAGTGAGTAGTGGAAGTATCTAGTCAAGGCAACGGGGGGAATAGTACAGGGAGTGAACCTGTGATGCGGAAGTTGAGGGATATACCAAAGATAACACGCACACGCATACATGCACACACGCACACACTTGGACAAGTGAACGAGCGAGAGAGGCAGAGAGATTCAGGGAGGTGGCGGGGGGAAAGCTGCAGTCACTGCTGCTCATCATGATTCCAATGGAAAGGTATGCAATCGCAATGGCGCTGAGGGAGGGCGCGAGAGCGTTGTACACAGCCCCGATCAAGGCGTTATCCAACCAAAAGTTTCGGGAATTTAGAGAAGAATTCAAAGAGGAAGATGTGGTAGTAGCACTATGTGTAGCTATGGACATACATACAACAACAACAACACGCACACACACACACACACACACACACACACACATTCACATTATACCATTATTCGTGTGTTTTATACGATTCATTTTGCTTCGTACGTGCTTTCCCCTACGTTATCAAACTGGCGATACAAGGGCCTGATGACGGGTGATATAACGGTCAACCCGAGCGCCTCGATAATCGTCCTCACAACGGAGATCTTGAGGTGATAATGGAGACTAGGAGGAGGGGGCTTTGCACTGCTGTCTCGTGGAGAAGTGAGAGAGAGAGAGAGAGAGAGAGAGTATAGCATAGAAAAGTCCAAATAATGACTACTACTTCTATTCTGGTGCAACTACTGATCTTTGTTGTTCCGGCAGAAATTTCTTATACCGCGGCAGCGAGACGATGGAGAATGTTCGATACGTAGTGTTTGATGAGGTTCGTCGTCATTTGAAGCTGAATCAATGATGGCAATGATGATGGGGGAGAGGAAAGATAAATAGATTTGCCAAAACTATGTTCTATCATGTAAGAAATTCCTCTTTCCAACTGTCTGCCCATTATCATTGCCCCGACCGTTGCGTGCGTTATTTTCAACACTTTCTCTTCTCCATTTCTCCTTTTTCTTCTTCCCGCCGCCCACCCCCCTCATCCTTCGGCGTAGGTCCACTACATGCGTGACAAGTCGCGAGGTGTGGTGTGGGAGGAATCGATCGTGCTACTCCCGAAAACCATAGGCTTGGTATTTCTCTCTGCGACATTATCGAATGCCAACGAGTTTTCGGATTGGGTGGCGACTATCAAGGTCACGTAGTAGCCTTATATGCAGCAATAGCAGCAGCAGCAGCAGCAGAAGAAGAAGAAGAAGAAGAAGAAGAAGCGGCGACGGCAGCGAAATGGAGAGACGTCTTTGACATTATTGTTGCCATTGGCGTCTTTGGTGCCGGACCAAATTCTAACTCTTTTTGGGATAATAGAGCTGCTGTGTAGTAGTCGTCCCAAGTTATTGATAGATATCTCTCCTCCTCCTTCTCCTTCTTCTCTCCTCCCGCTCCCTTCCTTCTTCTTCATTGCACACAGGAAACACCTTGCCACGTCGTGACGACCAACTTTCGGCCAACGCCCCTCCAGCACTACGTGTGTAGCTATATTATCACTATTATTACTTGTTATGAGTAGGGGCAGTAGTAGTATACCGGTGTAATGTGAAGGGGAAGGAGGAGCAGGAATTCTCGTTCTCCTCCCTTTCTCTCTCTCTCTCTCTCTCTCTCTCTCTCTCCCCCTCTTTTTCTCCCTGTATCCTTTTGCGTGCTTGTGTGTGTGTGTGTGTGTGTGTGTGTGTGTGTGTGAGTATTTTTCTCTTCATTGAAGAAACGCCATAAATGTCTCAGGTTTTCCCTAACGGCGGCAGCGGGATCTACGAGATGGTGAACGAACAAGGCGTTTTCCAGGTGCGACATCGATGATTCTAAACCGTTTGTAGTAATTCACAACACACGCCGTATCTGTGCACATAAAGGATGACAAGTGGGAGTCCGTAGCTCAGCACCTGCGCGGTGGGAATGGGGGTGAAAGGTGAGCAGCACTAGATGCAGCAGTAGCGGCGTATATAGTTGGTGGCCGCGTCGCAGATATTGGGAGAGACAAGGAGGGGGGGGGGGGGGGTGGGGGCACTGATTTATTTCGCTATGCTACTGTCATTTTCCTGCTGTGAATCTCATGAAACGCAAGAAAGAAAGTGCATTTAGCATGTTCAGCCTTCCTCAGTTGACAAACGTCTCCCCCCCTCCTCTCTCATCCCTGGCGAAACCCACACACCGTTCTCCTCACCCCCTGCTCTTTCACATCCTGCTCGGTCTTCCTCCGCGCGTCTGCTGGTGGGGCGGCAGCAGGAGGAGGGGGGGGTTCCGACCGACAACAAATCAGAACTCAGACGACCTCCGAGCCATCGTAAACCTAGTGAAGAAGCTCGAGTGGCTGCCGTGCATCATGTTCGCCTTTAGCCGGCGACTGTGCGAGCAAATCGCCATCGGTCTCGCCAAGATGGACTTCAACTCGGAAGAGGAGAAGGCCCAGATCAAGGAGGTTGTGTGCGTGCTTCGCTTGTGTCGATGATTACAGCTGGTGCTCATCGCTTCTGAACGATATATGACGTCGTCGTCACGAGGCCCGCCTATTCTTCTTTCTCTTGTCTTGTACCATCTCTATTTGTTCTCTATTCTCTCTCTCTCTCTCTCTCTCTCTCTCTCTCTCTCTCTGTCTGTGTGTATATATATATATATATATATATATATATATTTATACATATCTCTCTGTGTGTGTGTTCGTTGATGGGCGGAGGATGACGACGATGATGGTGGATGATGATGATGATGATGATGATGATGATGATAACATAGGTTTATGACAACGCTTTGTACTCGATGCTGGAGGAGGACCGGAAGCTCGCACAGATAGAAAGTCTCCTCCCGCTCCTGCAAGTAGTAGTAGTAGTAGTATAATTTTAGTAGTAGTAGTATATTTTTAGTAGTTCTGGTAGTACGTGCGATTATTTTCGCTATAGGCAAAATATGGCACCGTGCAGGTAGCATGGGCGAGCACCATGGGTGTTTGTTTGTAACCTGGGCGCGTAAGCCAGCAGCAGCAGCACGTCCCCAGTAATCAGCGCGTTTAGCCCTTAAAGAAGAAGAAGAAGAAGAAGAAGAAGAAGAAGAAGAAGAAGAACCGACTGTATTAGCACTTTAAAATCAGCAATCAGGAGCGCAAACGATAAAAATAGCCATATCAGGCAATATAATCTTCCCCTCCTCCTCCTCCTCCATCTCCTCCCCCCCTTCGTAGAAAGGCATTGGCGTGCACCACTCCGGGCTGCTTCCCGTGCTGAAGGAGTTGGTGGAGATTCTGTTTCAAGAGGGGCTGCTCAAGCTGCTTATCGCCACCGAGACGTTCGCTATGGGGGTCAATATGCCGGCGAGGACGGTGATTTTCACCCAGCTTGACAAATTCGATGGCGTGGGGACAAGGATGATAACGTCCGGGGAGTACATTCAGATGAGCGGTCGTGCAGGGAGGAGGAATAAGGACAAGTAGTCTATCCATGAAATGCATGAGCACTATATAATATATATATATATATATATATATATATCATCACACACAGAAGCACATACATAAAAACTGGACGCAAGCGTGCATGTTTCAGATAATGAATTGGCAGCACATATAGCCCTTCCGACGAACCTACCCCCTCTCCCGCCCCCCCCCCTGTCTTACATTGGTCTCGCAGGAACGGAGTTTGCATTTTGATGGTGGGCGAGACAATGGAGAAGGAGGAAATGCGCGACATGATGGTTGGGGATCCAATCCCGCTGATTTCCAAGTTTCGACTGACCTATACGATGCTGCTCAATCTGGCCAGAATCCGCAACACCAGACCTGAAGAGGTGCCGTTGTTGCGTATTCTTATTACTATTAGTAGTAGTTGTTTAAAGCTAGAGGAATAGCCGTTACGAAAGATGAGCACTCATCATTCTTACTCTCATTTACTTTTTGGACGCGTCGTGGTCATCGCATGTTGTTGTTGTTGTTGCAATTCCTTGAGTAGGTAGTGGTGCAAAGCTTTTTAATGTTTCAGCAGCAAAGTGAGCAGCCCGGCCTTCGCAAAAAGCTTCAGGAGCTCAAGCAAAAGTACAACTCCGTTCTTAGCAGCAACGTACTGGCCGATGAGAAGGTTTTCATCGTTATATTTCACATCTCTCTCTCTCTCTCTCTCTCTCTCTCTCTCTCTCCCTCTCGCAAATTATAAGTGCGGGTGTATCGAGGTGGCAGCGGCAGCATATAATATATATATATATATATATATATATATATATTATATCGTCATTGACTCTATGCAAGCACCATAGTAGCTACCGATTTTTTAGATTTGGTACAATCAGTAATTAGACAAAAGTGAGTGAGTGAATGAGTGAGAGAGAGAGAGAGAGAAAGAGAGAGAGAGCAGGACCAGAATCACCGAGAATCACGCTTCGCAGCATCTACTAGAAAAAGCATGAGATATTGATGGTATGATCAAAGGATTAATATCGGAACAACAACAACCGCCAACAGGTGATCTTGGAGTACCAAGGCCTAGCGTCGCAGCACACATCTCTCAAGGAGCAGATATGGCAGTATGCATTGCTCCGGGTTCCGATGGCCTCATATCTAAACACCGGCCGCATCGTGTACATGCAAGACCCCGGTGATGATACGACAGCAGCGTATGACGGGGTCAAATGGGGGTGGGGGACTATCGTAGACTGGGAGCGAAGGTCAGTCGCCGCTTCTCCTATTGCTATTGGCTGTTGCTATTGCTCTTGTTATCGCTGCATCCGCCGCCTTCTCTTCCGATCGCGTTTCGTTTCGGGGGTGAGGTAGTGGGTTAAGATGATAGCAAACACATTCAAAAGAGAGAGTGCTGACTCTCTCCCCCCCCCC
>ADNK01001123.1:0-17456 GCA_000320545.1 Bigelowiella natans CCMP2755 | reverse complement strand
GCCGCCTATCATCATATGATTGAAGATGGTGATTATTAAGCATGGGAACTGGTGATCAGCGGCCATACAGGAGGGGGAAGGAGAGGTAATATTCGCGCCACAAACACGCTCTCTCTCTCTCTCTCTCTCTCTCTCTCTTCTCCTCCCCCTCCTCTTCTGCATAACTAACTACGACCACTACCATTTATCATTACCTGAAGATATCCAAATGCATGAAGGGCTTGACGCGGAGAGGGTGCTCAATGTGCACCACGCGATGGTGTTTTTGCTTCTTCTCCACGTCGATATAGCAGTACCTGATTGTGGGATTGATTCACCGCGTGTTTTGGTTTGTTGTGGTTTTGAAGGAGGGGGGGGGGGCTCGCAAGAAGGACACATCAGGACACAGACAAACAAAGCCGATATATCACGGTATCACAGAGCTGCGAACTCAGTTGTTCGCGCGCCGAACTTCATATTATTTCTTACCTAACAAGAAACCGGATGCAGTGTACCCCGACCGACGCTCCGCGCACGTAGATCTTGAGCTTTATCATCGCTTCAGGTGCAATAACACCATTTGGCAAGGAGATAAGTCCATCCTTGCGGTTGTAGCTCAGAACCTGTTCCTCTTCTCCCCCCTCCTCCCCCCCCGTCGTGGTCGTCGCGATGACGACAAAGAGAGGGTGTGAGACCTTGATCTGGACGCTGGATCCCTCTACTGCCAACCCGCCGTCGTTTCGCACCGTCACGATCGTCGAGCTGACTTCACTGAGGAGAAGGTAGTTTTTCCCAATGTTAACATATCATATGCATATATATAAATATATATATATATATATATATATATATATATATGTGGGTGTATGTGTGTTTGCTGTACTTGCAATGTTGGGGAATTAACGCACACGCACACGCACACACACATACACACACACACACACACACGAATTTTATACGTTTGCACGCGTATCATCATCCCTGACCCACCTGTGCATCATTTCTGTCGGAAGGTCTTGTAGATCAAACGAGAGCAGCGCCGCCGGTGGCTTTATCGTCACAGCGAGGGAGGTGTTCACCCTCGATATGCCCTTCTTCTTCCCTGTCTTCGTGCTTTTAATCGTGCGCTCAGGTAACAGCTCAAAGCGATGTCGCACCATCATGCTGTCGTAGCTGATTAAGGCAAGAGCAGGGGAAGGGGGGGGGGGTAAGAGATGATGTTAATGGTTTCCAATTGCAGCGGCTGATATTCGTTCTTCTTCTTCTTCTTCTTCTTCCTCTTCTTCATCGCCAAACTACTACTTCCTCTACTTCTGCCAAAGTGGCACTTGCTGTGTGCTATCACCACCACCACCACCACTACCACAGCTCACACGCTTCAAGTTTACTGCTGCATACACCACTGCCGCTATTGCTGCTATTGCCTCCTACTAATCACAGGATCCACTGTGCGCCACTTATGTGCAAAACGCCCTCCTTCTTCACGATAACCGTAAGGCGTACGCGCTCCGCTGAGTGCGGCGGTACATCAACTTTTTCCTCCCATGAGAGGGCAAAGTTTTCATCTTCCAGAAGGCCGTCTGGGGATATGGAAGAGGAGGAGGAGGAGGAGGAGGAGGAGGAGGAGGAGGAGGGGCTCGGGGGAGCTTTTATCGGTTTAGCGCCGTTGATGGACAAGCCGCATAGAAGGCGGAGATTTCGTACCTGGCAGGAGGAGGAGAAGGAGGAAATTTGTGGAAGAGATTAGGCTGGTAACACGACAGTGAGTTGTTGTTGTTGTTTTCGAGTCAGCCAATCCCGGTAATATATATAGCAGCTGTCACACGCCATCGACGTTTTCAGGCAGATGAAAGTCACTCTCGCGAAGTCAGATTATGGATCTCTCTTTCCATCATTTTTTATGCTGCTGCTGCTGCTGCTGCTGCTGCTGCTGCTGCTACGACTGAAAGACATGATTGCACTGCTATTATTACGGATAATGTTGTGTGGAGCGGATTGAACAATTCCAGAGTTACAGTCACTGGTTCCCCAACGTGCGCGTGACGATTCTCAGGTTTGGCCTTGTGCCGGACCTGAGGTGAGGGGAGGAGGGGAGGAAAAGCAGCCATAAGCAGGCACAATTGGGGGAAATGTCATCTAATGCTGTTGCTGGAACGCTCGGTATCACACATAATAATGGTAGTGATGATGATGATGATGATGATCATCATCATCATGATAAAGACGACGGTGACGATGATATGGATGTGGCGTAATAAAGAGATCTATTCCCCGCAATTCCGATAGAATTTCTATGACTCCCCCCCCCCCCCCACACACCTGCACAGGATCGAATAATGGGTTATTGGCGTGTGCCGCATCACTTGAAAGGGGGATTTGTGCGAAAGCCACCTGCAAAAGATAACAGACACACATACAACACATATAAATATTGGTGGTGAGTCTCAGTCTCCAAAAAAAAAAAGGAAGAAAGCAGTGAAACGCAAACAAAATATGCCCAACCTCCACACACAAACACACAAAAACACACACACACACAGGCACACGCCCTTACAAAAAGCACAGCAAGCAGGAACTGTAATACCGTTCCCCACGCTAAGCTGGCGACTTCAGAAGAGAGCGTGCGGCCGACAGCGAGGGACACTCCCACAGTATCATCAGCGATTACAGGCAGTTTGAGGTCAGGCACCAATACAGGCTTCTGGTGAAGTCGGTCTACTAGCGCACGCAGCTCACTGATAAATAGCGACTGCCGTTCTGGAGGCTGCTGTTGCTGTACACACACACACACACATATATAATATATATATATATATATATATATATATATTATATAATTTATCACAACAATGGATAACATGCTGAGGGGGGTAAGTGTTGGACTTTCTTCCTTTTCCTCCTCCCCCTCCTCCTCCTCCACTTCATCATCATCATCATCATCATTCGGCCTCACTCACCAGCTCCCCAGCTCGGAAATACTTGATCAGAGTCTTTTGATGATTCATCAGCATCTTCTCATCGGTTGCGGAGTGGTCATCGATATCTGTGTGCACGCAAGGCCATCCCGTCATTTCGATCAGGACCGAGAGGGACGGGGGGGGTGGGGGGAGGCAGTGAGGAGGTGTTGTTCCTACCTTTCTGCTGCTGTAGCCCGAGGATAAAAGGGTTCGGAGTGGTTGAAAAGTCGACACTCGACGCGAAGTAATGAAGCGCCTCCTGAACCTGATCTAGACCGGAAAAGTAGCGCGCCATATCGTAGTTGATGTGGTCCTCCGCGTGGAACCACCGCTTGTTTACCAGCACGCATCTGATGCGTGTGTGTGTGTGTGTGTGTGTGTGTGTGTGTGTGGGAGGGGTTGGAGCGCGAGGTGAGAAGAGAATCTGCTTTTTGTGCGGATGCGTTGTGTGTGTGTGTGTGTGTGTGTGTGTGTGTGTGCAGTACCTCGCACTTCGGTAACAGCGCACACCGTGGCGATGAAGCTTGCACTTGTGATACATGTGCCCGGCCATGATCATATGAAAGGCGTACTTGCGAATCTGAGACCCTCCTGTGATGATGATGATGATGATGATGAGTTGCATGATTATGATCGTTATTCTCGTCCTCCCTCACCCCCCTCTTCCTCCACACATCGTCTTTTACTTCTGCATTTTCACCTGATCTGGAAGGTCTTAAAAACATATACGAAGCTTGCTCTGTTAACAAAGCGGCTCTGTTTTTTGTGGAGTGGGGGGGAAGGGGGGGGGGAGTCGAGATGAAGAGGAGAAATGAGAATTAATATCCGCCAACCAGGAGGAAATGTGCTCCCCCTTTATATATCAATGAGTAGCGCTGCAGAGTGCGCTGCGTCGGTTGGCTTTCTCGCTATCAATTTGATATTTGAAGCATCATTGAAGGGGAAGAATTGCCAACATAAGGGTATTACTACCACCACTGCCACTACTACTATGAAAGGGGACTCTTAGGGCCGCACATAGCATCTAGGTAGCAGCAGCAATCATCATCTCACATCTTCAAACACCGATGATTCCTGTTCTGCAGCATCGGATTCTCTGCCGACACAAGATTGAAATCTTCGGTCTTTTTGCTCTTCTACTCATCAGTCCCCCCCCCCCCCCCTCCTCCTCCTCAACAACATAATTTGGAAGTGGCATCATCATCATTATCATCTGTCTACGCATCCTCATCATCACCGAAGGTCAGATCCACCGGAGCGATGTGATTCCCTCTCGGATGCTCTCTTGAGCGTGACCGCCGCGTTATTGGTCAGGCCTTGGCTTTGAAACGCGTCTACACACCATAGAGCTGCCCGTGTCGCCTTCGCTATCTCTGAGCTGCTTGTGTACCACTGAATGGCATTCTCGATATACCTGTGCAAAGGGAGGAGCAAGCTATAATGTACGTATCATAACTACTACTGCATGCATGGTGGCACACGGCCATTATATATATATATATATATATATATATATATATTATATCTCATAGCCCTAGCACACGAAGACGGCGGCAAGTAGCATCAAGCAACGTGAGAAAGCATTTTGGAAATAAGCTCCGAACACGTGTGTCGTCGTCATCATCATCATCATCATCCTCATCATCATCATCACGGACCCGGCTCCACTTCGCCCATGCGACGAGATCAGCGTGCAGAGGCCTGCGAAGATAGGGGAAATCAAAGAGAGGAGTGTGTGTGTGTGTGTGTGTGTGTGTGTGAAGGTTGAGGAGACATAGAACAACACCAAACACACACACACACATAGAGAGAGAGAGAGAGAGAGAGAGAGAGAGAGAGGGGGGGGAGGAGGAAAGGAGGAGACGTCCATAGCAACCTCACACACTCAAGATGGTGTTACTTACACAACATTACCGTGCATCTCGTTAGCGGAGGCCAGCAGGCTCTGCTTACGGTCGTTGTGATAGTCCTGCTTTGCTATTCGATAGTTGCTCGCCGCAGTATCATAATCTTGCATCAACAGGGCGAAATCGCTAGCTTGCCGAATCTTCGACTCGAGGGATCCAAGCTCATAAGGCGTGACCGCAGATTTTGCGGACTTCGTTTTGCGCCCGCCAAACATGTATCTAGAGAGGGGGGGGGGGGGGGGGGGGCAGAGAAAATTAGGGAAAAGGAAAGGGTGAATGAACGTATTAATAATAAGTGGAAGACGATGACATCGATTGCTTCTCAAGATCTCTCTTCCTCCCTCTCTCTCTCTCTCTCTCTCTCTCTCTCTCTCTACCTTTTCTTACCTCTCTTCTTTTTCTTCTTATCATCACAACTTATCATTCTTTTTCTGTTATCTCTCTCTATCTCTCTCTCTCTCTCTCTCTCTCTCACACACACACACACACACATATATTATTATATATATATATATATATATATATATATAATATTGGCTGATGGCGCTGACTTGAGCGTGTTGCCTATTCCTTTCCGCTTCTCGTTGACTTCCGAGTTGAGAGACAGCAGCTTGCGCTCCAACGTCGGATTGAGGGTCTTGAGCACGAAGTTGTTCACAGCATTGGCCAGCAGCACCCTGTCTTCTTTCGATAGCAGCTGCCCGCGCGGACCTTTGCTCTCTTTTCACCGTACATCACACGTCGATGTGTACATTAGTACGAAGTGGCGCAAGTGTGAGTGTGATTGTCAGATGTTTCTCTCTCTCTCTCTCTCTCTCTCTCTCTCTCTGTGTGTGTGTGTGTGTGTGTGTGTGTGTGTTTGTTTGTTTAATTGTGGCTCGTGTTTCTCTTCTTCTTGTTCTTGTTCTTGTTCTTCTTCCTATCTTCCTATTTTCTTTTCAACTAATATACCACCCATATCATCGACGAGGTATGGACTCCATATATCCGGCAGCGGTAATGCTGTGATTATGATCATATCCAGACACAGGAGCAGCATACACACACATCACACACACACAGAGAGAGAGAGAGAGAGAGAGAGAGAGAGAGAGAGAGGGATAGAGAGAGAGAGAGCCACTTCGTTAACTAGGATGCAGCATTCTACTACCATAAAGGTCGGCAGATGGTGACTGTGTCCTTGTGTTCATATTCGTGTGCTTGTGTGTAAAGCCATAACATCCGTTGCATATTTCCTCAGTGCGACGAAAATGAACGATATGTCGTGTGTGTGATTCGTAGGACCTTTCCTCTCCATCGTCGCGCTGGAGTCCTTCTCCTCCTCCTCCTCCCCCGTCCCCCCTCCCGCCTTCGGAAGGGAGTTGATCCTGATCATAGCGCAGTGCGACGGGTAGCGCGATTCGAGTTCCGCAAACACGTTCTTTGCTTTGGCCAGACTGCAGCAGTTAGCATGGGGGTGGTTAACACCGAAGATGGACATGAAACGAAAGCATACGGCGGGCACACTTCGCACACAAACAGGGACAAGAACACCTTTGCCACCTCCTTGCCATCATTACTTCTTCTCCTTTCTCTTTCTTCTTCTTCTTCTTCTTCCTCTTCTACTACTACTGCGACAACACGCTAAAACTATCCATAGGAAAGTGAACAAGGCATCTCACCTTTCCGCGGAATCGCCGTCGGGATCTGAGGCATCGTGCAGCACCCAGCATGCGCACGGAATATCAGCGTCCAGCAGACCGTGAGCAAGCGGCTTTGGTAAATTATTCTTATTACGCAGTAGCGCTACAGCCTTGCCTGGGTTTTCGTCTTCCAATGAAGATATCTGTCACATTGAGAGAGGAGGAGGAGGAGGAGGAGGAGGAGGAGGAGGAGGAGGAGGGAGATGGTGAGGGGGGGGATAGCCAATATGATGATAATGGTATATGATATATGACAACGACAAAGAGAAAGACACGAAATCCTCATTGACTGCTCTTGCTATCTTGTCCCCCCCCCCCCCCCCCGCTACTTTTCTGCCGTTGGCACTTACTTACCGCGACAATCATGCCAATCGGTTGCTCCGTGAACTCATGTGACGCGAAGCTGAGCGACTTGTGCAGCTGCTTACGGAAGCTCGTGAACCAAGGGGTGGGATCGGGGTTCCGACGGAAGAAACGCTCAGCATCATGCATGTCGAAGATGTCGTCCGACTGGCGTTTCTCGGAGGGAAGATTCTGCTTCATCACATGCTCGAGCTGATGTTTATCAGGAGCGAGGAGGGAGGAGAGAGGAGAGGGGGAGAGAGAAAGAGAGAGATCGAGGAGAATGGGAGGTGAAGGGTTAGTGGTTAGAGAAATTGGGGAGGATTAAAGAAGGTTTTGCTTTTCTTTCACACACACACACACACACACACACACACACACACACACACCACATACACACACCACTAAAAGCTCCTGGGAAGGGTTCGCGATTGTCATCGCCGCCATCATTCATCATCATCATCATCATCATCATCATCATCGTATAAGTACTGATGCGACTCGAGATCCTGCGATGGCTGTTATTTCCTCGACAGAGAGTATCTGTACTCCATACCCACGCACGACCTTCAGCCCTTGATTTGGGGTTCGAAATCGCACAGCTGCATCGATTCCGCGACACAGACCATATCATGTACACAAAGAAGTAGAGAAACAAGATGCAACACTTCAGTGATAACGGCGACTTTCTATTCCCTCCCTCTCAACATTGAGATAGACTCATAAGATCCGTGCATATGTGTTATCTGAATTGATATGCAAAAGGTTAGATGTCTCGCAGTTACCCCCGTCCTGTCCTCCAAGGCGGCGGCCGAAGGGCTTCAGCATCTGCGAAAGAGTGAGGTTGCTCTTCTTGCACATCTCCGTTGCCTTTTCACTTGCCACCACCATCACAACAGGTTTGAAAACTTCTCCCGCCCATCCCAGGGGATGGTTCTGGCTCATCTCACTGGGCCGGTGCTGCTTCTCTGAGCTCTTTGAGGGGGGGAGCCACAATACCGGAAGACTGTTTGGGTGCTGGCGTGGAGGAGGGTGTTAGACAAATATTACAAGCTGAAATATCCTAAGAGATATAACAATTTCGAGGATATGAAATTTGAAGCGGCACTTTCTGAAAATTCTTCAGTAAATATTTATCCTATTTACGATGTTTTCCGGATTGACTACAGATTTCTCCCGCTTTCCGTACATGTTCGAGCGGAATCTTCGACTGGAGATTCGGGCGGATGCGAGTTTATTATAAAGCGACAACACTCTCTCAACAATATTCGTATAAACCACTTCGATTTCAACCACTCGTACATATTTCTCAACTGCAAGTTAGTTTGAAAAACATCAGGAATCTGCCTCGGCGTCGACGACAACATTCGAAGCAAGCACACGAGGAAGCACGCCATGTCTCGTCTACCTTATTCTTACGTGGGCGTCCCCCTCGGCAAGGAAAGCTTCGCCAAGGTTAGTCTCCTGCTGCGGAAGGCTTGTTTCATCCTTGTTGTTCACAGCGAGAAATTTGAAGCACAGTTACGTTCGGAGAAGTGACTCAAATAGAATGCATGTCAGGTGAACGTTGAGGTTTTCCTTGACTTTTTCTGCCCGTTCTCGGTAAAAGCAACCCCGACTATGGTTCAGCTGGCAAAACTGGTTGTACCGACCCATATTCATAGGCTACATCATCATACATTGACTTGAGAACATCGCGCAGGATAATGTCGCTGTTCGTGTCGTTCCTTTTCCACAACCATGGCACTGGGAAGGCGGAGTAATAGCCACAGCGTTTAATATTGTTTTGAAGGTAATTTTAAATAATAGTAGTTGGAATCATGTGAGTTGAGTAATGCAATCAGTGGTCTCCAACCAGCAATCAATCACCAATACGTCGCACTAACACCTTCCTAACCTCGCAGAATCATTCGGCCGAGGCGGCTGCAAAATACTTCGTCGTGCTCATGCAGAACTACGCCGTATGACATAAACTATCAACATCCCTTTCGCCCATAGCGATAGTTCATATGACGCAACGCACGATATATATATTCGTCTTGTTGCGATTGACATTTGATAGACGCTCTTCATCTCCTCAGAAATTCAAGGAGGAGGGAAAGAATATGTCCGTCGGTAGCATGGTGAAAATGGCCCACTCGCTAACCTCAGGAATCGTTGAAATGAAGGTAGAAGCGCGTAATGTCCTCATCACCATGTAGCAAGGATGTGCAATCAACATGATGCTAACTTACCTGTCTGGCAGGAAGACGATTTCCTCACCGAATTTAATGATAGCAACTCCCCAGGTGGCTTATTCAAATAGATTATCCCTTCTAGAACTCCCTTTTGAAGTATAGTTATGTTTGGTGGACGGGAAAATGATGATATTACTTCGAACTCCAGACCCGTGCTTCTACATCTACTGCATAAGCGATCAATCCCAAGTGTTGCGACGCTGTTGCAACGACGCACTATCTCTTCATTCATAATCGCATATCTTTCTGCCTTTACTATATGCTATTCGTTGACCTAGGCGTTCTAAGGCAGTTGAAGAATCAGATAAAGTACGGTCGTCAAAACGGAATCCACGAGACCCCGGTACGCAGAGAGTGTTCATCGATGTATCGTCGCAATCTAATTGTCCATATATGCTGCTTCTCTCGTGAATAATTTCCGCTTCATTTTTCCCGCCTTCGTTTCTTCCAATTTGTATAACGGCCTCACTTGAACAGAGATGCTAGGCATGGGTAGGTGAAGTTGCGTGTGCATGGTTGTTCTTGTTCGCACATGCGTGACTTTGGAAAAATCCTTCGTAAATTCGATTACGATAGACATTCATGGTAAATGGGACCATTGCTGGTGCGGCGAGCTCCTCGTGGGACATGACTAAGTGGAAGGAGTAAGTCTTCATCTTCATAGATTCAGTGTTTTTTAGTAGCGTGGTGCCAATTCTATGCTTGTTTATGCTTTACTCCCCGCGTTTTTCTAGGCTACTGGGACCATTGCTTGAAGCCGCAGCGAAGAAGAATTGATCACTGCTAGTTGCATGTCGCATCGATAATCGTTTTAGAAGCTAATTTTAGCATGTATATGAAATATACTAGTTTGCATGCCGGCAAAGTTTTCATGCTTACACACAAAGAGTGTAGACTTTAGTCAGCCGGATGACGATAAGTATTCAAATAATATGCAACGCGTTTTTATCTGGTGAAGTGATGCATATATTGTTGCTCGATTGTATCGTTGAAACGTTTAGATTTTGTCAGTCGCTTGGCAATATGCATGTATGGGAACTTCTCGTGTCAAATGGCTGCTTGCGAGCTTGCAATAAATGGAAGCACATGCTCGCAATTGCATCGAGTTACACCATTAGATATTTCTAGATATACCACTAAATGCGCATTGCATATATTGCTGTATATAGAAGAACATAATCAAAATTATATTTTACTTGACATGCCTCTTACTTGCGTGCACGCGCTACAGTACGGCTTCCAATACCGCTGCTACTAAAATGTAACTGAGCTTCTATTTTGCAATCACTATTTTTTTTTGCTGAGGGGTTTGCTATCACCGCTTTAGCCCTCCCCATGCTCCCATATGCCTTACTATCTTTCGTTGTAGAAATTCCTTTATGGCACATTAGTAGCTTGCCTTCGCTGCATCTACTTCCCAAAAACTGCATTTCCCTCGGCAGCTGGCGAACATACTCGCCCTTATAGTCGGAGTTATTCCTCCAGTCTTTGACCGTTTCAAAACCAAATTTTTCCTTCAACCTTCGAGAGACATAGGTGGAGTTAGAAGGGGAGAGGAAAATGGGGTAGATACAGGCAGATGGACTCAAAAGATGGTCACGGAGCATGTACACTTAAAAGATACTATTACCTAGTGATATCTTTGTTGCCACTTGGTCCGGCATCTACAGTGCAGATCTCATGCATTGTAAGCCCCCTCTGCACATTTGCCCGTAAGCTATGAAACCATATCTGGTACCGCGACACTTCTGCGCGTTGATAGAACCACCTGAAACAAAAGATCATTATGTGATGTGGCACACGCATATACATTCACAATTAGTGTGTAGGTAGTTATAGATCAAAGCCCTGTTTTGGTTGTTGCTGCTCGGCGAAAGTAGTTGGATAGATAATTCTATTACATCGCTCGGAGCGTAGAGCCCTTGATTATAAACTGCGAATATGCTACCAGCCGGCCATCAATTCTGTATTCTGAAGAAAAAGACGATATCCCACAAATGTGTCGGCAAATGAACAAGATTAGACTACGCACTCAAATCTCGGCAACAAACAACATGTGATGTACCGTCCCGATATCCTGTCATTATGCTCGAAGAGAGAAAACGAAGGAAGGAAACTATTGGGGCCAGGAGGAAGTTATATGAGCGGCATTCGTGCGAGTAAATCACAGGAAGGTGCTCGAGTGAGAGGCCGTGGGCGGCAACAGTCTTGACACGTAAACCATTCTTCCTGAATTCTTTATCGACTTGCTACAAGAAGAAAATGGAAGCAAATATGCGTGATAAACATAAAGAATATAATCAAAATGAATGCATAAATGAATGAATAGTAATATTTTAAGGGAAACAGTATTCGGCCGTGAAATTCGAATTCCAGCATGTTCGATGGCACTTTTCATTACGTTTTTCAGCGTCGTTCTGGCGGACCGATTCAGCCCTTTTAAAAACTTATCGTAG
This sequence comes from Bigelowiella natans CCMP2755, assembly GCA_000320545.1. Lineage (NCBI taxonomy): Eukaryota > Cercozoa > Chlorarachniophyceae > Bigelowiella > Bigelowiella natans. The sequence goes on along the minus strand of ADNK01001123.1, from coordinate 5,896 downwards.
ATTAAACTTGGGTTAGTGCTTCGATCGTTGCTGCATTTTAATAGACTATGAGCCCTGCCCTGATTATGTGGTCGAGAAGAAATCAAAAGTCACTCGAAGATCTTGTCTTCTGTGGAGATGTTCAAGGTATGAATTCGCTTTATAATCGTACACACGGCTGAGGAATGGCCCTATAACTACCCGTTTACGGCTGTGGTTGAGACCCATTGGGAATTTTGAGACGAACTCTCGGAACCTAAGCGCCCCCTTCCCCAGATTTAGCACTATGACCAGTGGAACGGAGGTGCTCAATAGAGCTACTGCACCGTACCACGCGCACGAGTAAAGAATCTCCATTTTAGCTTGTTCCCCTCACTTAGGACCATGAAGTCCACTGAGGGTAGGAGGCTGGGGGGCGAGTCGGCCAGACAAGCGCTGGGCTGCTTGTTTGGTTCTGCTGTCTCCTCGTTCAGCGTCAAACATGCTAAAATCGACGTTCACAAATTTAAAAAAAACAGGCCATTTTCACTCTACGTCAAACCGAAAATCCCTCTCGCTAACAAAACCTTTCTCTGCGAGTCGTATGTTCTCTGTGCAATGAGAGCGCGTAATGGGTTTCGCCGGGTCATAATTCTTTGTCGCAGGTTGTAAATCGCCGCCGAGCCGTGTCGAATTTGGTTGTCGCATGGCGCGTTACTGTTGCGTTTTCTTCTGTTTTCGGCCTGGCCGACATAGAACCGACGAAGGATTTAACGGTCTCCTCCAACCAGGGTGAAGGGAGGGGGCGAGGGGGGAAGGGGGAGCAGATGGGGGGAAAGATGAGGAGTAAAATTTTAATCAAAACCTATTTGCAGAAGAAGAGACAATTTAACTGTTGTTTTGGTGAATGCAGTTGCGTTAAGAGACCAGCTCTTCACGCGAGTAGTTGGCACAATGGAGGAGGGATGGAGCGAGGAGGCGCCGGCGACTAATGGATGTATGTATGCAACATGAATCTCTGCGTTAAAGAAAATCTCCTACTTTTTCTTTCATCTTGTTAGTGACATAACACTGTCTCGCATTACTGATGTTGCTCCAGCTCAAATCCCCTCTTCCCCTTTTTTTCCACAAATACGATAGTAGATGGTAATTGCATCATGATTTTTCTTTTCAGTTGCTATCATGATTGTCATTACTATCTCACTTCTTTTTGAACTTGTTGTTTTCGCTTGCCGTAGTTTCGGAGACTCGGCTGGTGCTGAAGATACAGCACTTAGAGGTGGAAGGACAGATATCTCTCTCTCTCTCTCTCTCTCTCTCTCTCTCTCCTTCTCTCTTCTCGCTCTTTCTCTAACATGTACGCTGTCAGAGTGAATATCGGAATCGTGTCGACCGACTAGAAAAGGACTATGACTCAAGGATCCGATCATTAGCCCATGTAGGTGGATTGATGGTGTACTCTTTCCCACGTGACAGATACCAATGAATTCAGATAAAAACAAATATATATATATATATATATATATATATATAGTGTGTGTGTGTGTGTGTGTGTGCGTATGAACATACGAACAGCTTAACACCTACAAACTATTTAGAGACCTCACAATGTATGCATTATAGGTTTTGATGAAGGCCTTTCGGGACATTCCAACGGACCCAATGGTCATTTTACACGTACACACACAAGGACAAACACATACACGCGCATGCTCGGATAATTAATTAGTGTTTGCCTGTACGGATTTTACATCAGATAAATACGATGGAGCGAAATCCTGTCTCAAAGGAATATATCGCGGTACATATCCCCCCCTCCACCCCCCTCTCTCTCTCTCTTTTCTGTTCTTGTCCCATTTTATCACACACACGAGGAGATGAGGGAGGACAAAATGCTAACCTAGTGCCGCTTATCTAGGCTCGAGTAAACGAGATTCTGAAGGAAGCTGTCCAAAATGACACGGAAAGTAGTAGCAGAAGATCACTTGCGGAGATATAATACTACTTCTATGTAGGATGTGTGCTGTCTGTGCATGCATGCATGCATGCATGTGTGTGTGTGTGTGTGGGTGTGTGTCCATATTTGTACAGCTACACCGGCAGTACCCATAGCATTCATCATGATTTAGACAACATAAAGTCGCTCACTAAGCGGCTCTCTAATACGGAAACCGAGGTAGTAGGACTCTCCTCATACGAATTATGGAAAAACACATTAAAGCATATCACGATGAAAGTAAAAGAGGAATCAGTTTTCCTTCTGCGGCGAACCGTGAAATGGATGTGATGTGTGTGTGTGTGTGTGTGTGTGTGTGTGTGTTTTCTGTTGGTTTGTGTGTGCGCGTGCGTGTGCGTGTGCGTGTGCGTGTGCGTGTGCGTGTGCGTGTGCGTGTGCGTGCGTGTGAGTGCGTGGGGCCTATCACATTAGTATAATTGTAGTCTAATATATGAAGGTGTCAAGATGGAAGAAGGAATATCGGAAAGTGACGGGCGATGTATGTCACCTTCAGACTAATAAACACATATTCACATATACCTAGATGGATATTTCTTTCTCTTCTTCTCTCCCCCCCCCACCCTCTCTCTCTCTCTCTCTCTCTCTCTCTCTCTCTCCGTGCGTGGATGTGTGCTCTATCTCTAACACAACCGCCGTCTCTTTCACCATCATCATCTATCTGTAATCCATAGATGAAGAGAGTAAAGTCAAAGAATGGGAAGCTGCTGCAGTTTACGCAATCCCTCGAGAAAAAGGCATGATTGTGTATACAATACGAAATATTTTCTACGATCACAAACCCTAATATATCTCCTAAACACGCCGCACCGCGCAGGCTTCTGAGACGAAGATGAAGCTGGAATCGGCACGATTATCTAGCAAAGAACTACAGAAGACAATAGAGGCGCAGGCCAAGAAGATAAAAGAGCTCCAAGGGTACTGTTAATCCCTTTTGACCCCCTTCCCCCCCCCCCCTTTCCCGAAATCGGTTCCCTTTTCTACTCCGTCCCCCGAACCTGAGAGTGGGAGACGAGCAAGTGAGAAGCAGACCGGAACACTCTTAACGCCTGTTTTGGGGAAAATAACAACAAAACAGCTTGGAAGATAGTGTCGAGAGCTTAACCAGACAACTAGCGTCCTCGGAGGTAAAGTATGCTATACATGCGTTTGTGTGTGTGTGTTTGTGTGTGTGTTGGAGGTGAGGGACTTAGGATTGTGCACCGCTAATATGCACCCCCCGCCCGCCCGCCCTTCTTTGTAGTCGCGAGCTCGTTTTGCAGCGAAGGAAGCTGAGGAGTCGAAGAGCGTCGAACACAGTTGTTTACCATACGACCGCAAATATTACGAATACGGATATATATATATATATATATATATATATATATATATATATATAATACGGAATGGTCATGTAGGTGTGTATTTGTGTCATGTGTTGGGACAATTACCTACCGAATTTACATTTCGCAGTCACAAAATGACAACGCATCGCATGCTCACAAAACATGCGTACTACATCAGAACGGCGCGTGGTCACCTTGGAGAGTAACTTGATGGCAAAGGTAGCACTTGTGTTTGATCATTAGAAAGACAACGAGCTCACTCTGTCATTAGAAAGAATAATGGAGACGGCGAATAACGTATTCCCATGCATTTTTTTTGTTCTTTTGGCTCTCTTTCTTCTCTACCCAAACGAGTGCTATCTTGATTGTTTAACTGAATGAATATGGCTCTTCCTCAGTCGCAGGAGATCACAAAGCTGATGGAAGAGGTTATGACGTGGATCACCTTTGTGTGTGCGTGCTATGCTTATCACACACACGCACGCACACACACACACACACACACAGAGAGAGAGAGAGAGAGAGAGAGAGAGAGAGAATATGCGTGAGCGTGCGACTTAATTCGTGTGATTTGTACAGGCTGAAAGAAGTGCGAAAGGACGACAAAAGATGGTAATTCGCGGTGCATTGAATAGCTTGTGTGTGTGTAGATATATACTCCTTCTATCGTTCTCTCTTGCCTTCGATCACGCAAGCACACATACGTGCTACTACTGCCTCCTTCTAAAGAGAAAACCAATCAGTATACGCACTTCCTCATCGATACTCCTTGCTAATTGAAGGTGGAGGAAGCCGTAGGATCCACGCGGCAAAGATACGAGGAGAAGGTAAATTAGTGTGGTGGATAGTCGCTGGCCAGCAGTTTCTTCCCCGGGCATCACCACCACCATCACCATCATCATCATCATCATCGAAACAAAGCACTTCGTCGCAACAAAGACCGCGTTGCAATGGATGCTAATTTGGATATAATTTATCGATGCAGTTGAGTGGAATGAAAGAGGCGCTTCGCGTGCGGGAGACGGCGATCAAAGGAGCAAAAAAGGCATTGCAGGCACAGGTTCCTTATCCCGTGCATAATGTGCGCGAAAGGCGATAAAATGCATACGAATGTACCTTCATTGGTTATGGTTGTCATATACTGCTAATGAAAGCAATAAACATAGTAGCAATATGCTACATACGCCTATATATCCCCCCCCCCCCCCCACAAAATATTAGACAGTATGTCAAATTAGTAATGTCGTTGGTCTTTAGATATCGACCACGAAGCTGCTTGGCGAAAAGGCGGAAGAATGGAAAAGAAACGCGCAAAAGGTGCAGCAGCAGCTGGGAAGGGAGAGATTGTTGGCAGCCTTTGAGAATCTCTCTTGACTTTTCTGATGATGTGCTTTCAGGCATTGAAAAGCGAGGCAAGGGTCCTTGTATAACCGTTTAAATCAAATAACGAAGCGAATATACACAAACACGCTGGATATGTGCATTTACACTGATTACGCCACACGCAAACATGCACAGAAACGCACACCACACACACACACACACACACACACACAAGCGCAAGCGCATGTTGGATTTGCCGACACACCGGAAATACACATCAGATGCGCAAGGAATTCGAAGAAATGCGGGCTCAACAGCAAGTACAAATCGCATACAAGTCTTTATATATCGAGAATGTTAACTCACTTCCATTTGTCTGTTTCTAATACTCTCATCGCACACACTCACGCATAGCTTACCGGCTCAATATGTCTTATGTTACTGCTTTCCTTCTACGATTAATGTCCCTCCCCCCACCCCGCATTATGATGCAGGATACGGAGGTAGCTCTCATTCAGGCTCGCGATGAAAGGGATAGGTTGCTACAAATTCCTTAAAACACACACTCACACGCACACACACTCTGTGAAGTAACAACAAGTCTTGGTGATAGTGGGCAGTATCAGCTAGCCTGCCGTGTCTCTTTCCGGGCTTCCTTCCCCCACCCATGAATCACGTTGATATTGCCACAAGAGGACGGCAGTTTTGAAGGGAAAATCGGTTGGTTTGTCGTTTTGACCTCCTCAGGGATTGCTGAAGCAAGAGGATGCTGCCAGCGCACACGCAAAGGAACTCCTTGAGGTAGGTGTATATGAACTAAGGTCAGGGGCTGGTAAATTGTTGCATCTAAATGCAAAGTATATCGGGCAAGAACATGACCATCGTCATCATCATCATTTTCACATAATCATGGTTGTTTGCCTCTCTCCCTCTCTCTATCTCTCTCTCTCTCTCTCTCTCTCTCTCTCTCTCTCTAATAATAGAGTAAGCGGCAGGCTTTGAAAAAGGAGTTGATCGCAGAGAAGAAGGTCCAAAGGCGCCTGTTCACCCTCGTCTTTCTCCCTTTCTCTTTCTCTTTCTCTCTCTCTCTCTCTCTCTCTCTCTCCCCCCCCCCCCCGCAACCCCCCCCAGTAGGGTCCGGCTTTTTTTTCTCTGTTAGGCACCGCGCCCCCAAGACAGAGTCCATATTGCGAACCCTACGCCGGTAATTTGCACACAGGAATTTTTCACACCCAGAAACCCGCACCATTTGGCCTTCATAGATGGGAGAGAGGGG